>PVKA01029727.1:0-28001 GCA_004027165.1 Ctenomys sociabilis
CAGTATGAATAGGAGGAAGAAAATGGGTAGAAAGAAGGGGAGAGAAGAGAAGATGGAGACAGAACAGAGGGAAGGATCAAGCAGAAATGCAGAAAAAACAGGGAAGGAGGAAGAGAAGAAAGAGAGAGCAGCTGAACAAGGGGAAGGACGTCAGCAGGAGCAGCGGAGGCAAGGGGAACAAGAGGAAGGAGCGTGCCCTCAGTGGTGAGAATGAATGGGAAGCCCAGAAGGCCTCAACTCCCGAGAGAGAGGAGCATCTGACCAGAAAACGAGGACCCGAGTGGCACTCCTGCACGTGTGCTCTGGGGCTGCTCTGGCCGGAGCCACGTGTCTGCAGCACAGCTCTATTGCCTGTGCCCTGCATGGGCTCCTGCTAGCTGAGGTGGTATCTGGAGCCTGTTGGGTCAGCCAGTGAATGCTATAGGGACTTGGGTTTGGCCACATGGACACCACAGACCAAGGAGACAGTGTGCTCTTTCGAGGAATGGCTGGTGCTTTCAGCCAGCTCCTTGTCGGAAGTGGTCAGGAGGCTGCAGGCCTCTGTCACGGGACTGGCTGGGACCATGGCTCATGCTGGCCCTGGATCTCCAGCCCTGGAAGCCCATTATCAGGTGCACCCTCTGCCTGTGCTGCCTTCCAGCTCTGCTGCAAGCTGGACCCCAGCCTGGCAGGACGGAGCTGGAAGTGGGGCCTCAGCTGGCCTTGCCCAGCATTCTCGGTTGACTCCTGTCTCCCTCCAGTCCTCATGAACTTAAAAGTGTATTTCTCAACCCCAGGCCTTGAGGGAGGGCCTAGCCACTCCTGAGGCCATCTGTGCCCTTCCCTTGTGCTTCCCTGTGATTCATCTGTCCGTGAGTGTGCTATGGCTAATCCTAAGAGGTTCTTCTCTGCACACGGCAAGGACCTTAAGAGCCCCCCATTATTATTAATTAGCAAAGGCTCTGTTTTCTTCTTGCCTGTCCTTATATTGTAAAACACATTTGTGCTGGGTGCAGTGATGCAAACCTGTAATCTCAGTGCTTGGGAGGCTTGGGAGGAGGTTGGGCACTCAGATGTCATGAGTTCAAGGCTGACCCAAACTACACAGTGAGACCCTATCTCAAAGAAAGAAAGCAAAACACAACAACAACCATACAACACATTTGCTAAATCTACATGGGAGTGAGGGATCATCGAGGTGTGACGCGCAGGCAGAGACCAGGGCTCCGGGTTGCTCGGGTCGGAAGTGCGGGCTGCGCAGGGAAGTCTGCGATCGCCACCCGAATGATCCAGACTGTCTGCTGGTGCAAAGAACTTGCTGTGTGCCAGGAATGTCACATGCCCTTACATAGGATTAGTGATGCAGATTAAAAATCTGTGTTTCTCCTGAGCAGCGCTCACTGGCCCCAGAGGAGATGAGATTGTGGCCCCGGCTGCTTTTCCATGTTGCTTAGTGAACTGAGGGAGAGGGCTGGGATCGGCCGCGCCGTTCCACTGCTGCCCCACAGGGTGCTCCTCACTTGCAGCGAGTTGCAGATCATGTCAGCCGAGGCTGGCTGTAGGACAGATGCCAAGGGGAGGGAACCGAGACAGTGAGGGTGCGACAGGCCCACCCCCTGCTGGGTGAGGGCAGAGCCGTGGCATTGGTGATAAAGTGATGGGCTGACTTTTAAAAGAGGACAGGAAGGCTCTATGGCAAGGAGAAGTTCTCCGAGACTGAGAGCCCTGCGAGGGTGCAGGCCCAGCCCTGCCTTGCTGGAGCTCTGTCCTGTTTCTGGCTTCACCTCATCTGCCCGTGAGCATCAGTGTCCCTGCTGTGGCCTCCTGGCCCTACCCAAGGCCCTGGTGGCCTTTCTGGTTAGACTCCTGCCTGTGAAAAACCAAAAGCTGCTCTCAGCCCAGCAGGGAGCCTCCAGGGCCTGCTCCGGCCAGGACTGGGGAGTCACATATGGCAGCTGCTCAGATCACACGGCGCTTGTGTCTGCAGAGTGGTTACACAGACTCGTAGTGCCCCCACTCTGACCTGACAGCGTTGCAGCAAGGATCTGTGCTGGCTAGCTTTCCACTGTGTCCCAGAATGCCTGAGGTAATAGAAGGGCAGAGGCGGGGCCTGGCTCTCAGCTTGGAGCCATCAGTCCGTGGCCTGTTGGCATACTGCTTTGGGGCCTGTGCTGAGTTAGCACGTGTGGGCAGGAGCGTGTGCTCCATGAAGCTGCTTACCTCACACAGGCCTGCATGCTCCAGATTGGAAGCAGAAGGGAGCAGGTTAGCGCTGCTGTACCTAGGATGCAGCCCCAGGGACCTAGCTCGGTCCTGCTAGGTCCCACCTCCAAAATGCCACAGCCTCGTGGTGCCAACCAGAAATAGGTCCTCCAACACACAGGACTCTGGGTGAGATGCCAGCTATGTGAGTGATCAAGGGAAGGCAAGGCTTTCTGTGTGGCATACATACTCATTATGCCAGGAAGGGACCCGCCCTCTTTCTCTTCCCCAGAGCAGACACTGGCCAAGTCACTGGCAGGCTTCTCCTCCCAGAAAGTGCAGCTGTTTTGCCTGTCCCTGCGCAGGTGCTGAGAAGAGAAGGAGCAGTGGGCAGTGGGTAAACCCCATCAGATTGGGTGGGCTGGGGGAATAGGGCCAGGCCCGCCCTTGGGGAGCTGCCCACTCATCTGTCCTCCGGCACCAGGACAGGCTGCCCTCTTCCTCACCATGGGAACAGGAAGCCCCGTGTCTCTGTCTCCTGAGTGCAGCAATGGGGTTCTGCAGTGTGAACTGACACGAGCCAGACTGATGGGAGAGACTGCTTCTTCAGCCTTCACTTTGTTTATAAAGTGCTTGCTTCTAGTAACATTGTCGACTGAAAATGATTTCCTAAGATATGTTCGGTGCGTCAGTCAGTGTTGCTGATTCAGCAAACTTGGACTTAAGGGCTTTTCCTGACCTGCATATACCACCGTGGAGGGATGTGGTCGTTTTATGTGGCAGAGGGGATACTTTCTGTCATTGTTAGTCTTGATGATAAAATTTTGGCACTCTTATATGTAGCAAACCATTTAAACTTTCTTTTGGATAAACCTCAAGCATTTCTCTTTTCTTCCTTTTTTCCATCATATTTCTCTCAACAAATATCAAGGTGCACCTCCTGAATTTCATCGATGGAGAAAAATTGCTCAGCTTTACAGGATTAATTAAGGAGAATCAGAACATGTCATAACTGGTGTGGTCTTTCATTAAATAGATGATTTAAAATCTCACGAAGTATGTGAGCACATTTGGCTCCTGAGGAGAAGTCTGGTGCTGAGGTCTGACCATCCCTTCTTGGCTGCTTTGGCCCTCCCTCCACAGTGGGGTGGCCTGCTCTGGAGAGGGAGGCTGTCCCCTGGGGGCTCAGGGAGGTGGCTGACACCATCCCATCACAGAGAGGGGGCAGTGACCACGTGACTGTAAAGAGTAGAGGAAAGGGGACAATTTTAAAAAAGGTCAAACCAAAAAAAAAAAAGAAGAGTGGTTATGTAACTGTTAGCTTTCAGGTTTAAAATACACATAATATTGACTATTTTATGGGTACTTTTCCCAAGGTGGCCTGTCAGAGGCCCTGGGAGGCATAGCCATCCTGGGCAAGGTTGCTGGGCTGGCTGGGTTGGGGCTGCCACACACCCACCCATCAGGCCTTCTGTGAGAATTCCATTTCCTGTTGGCCACTGTAACTTTTGCTTTGCTGCAGCTACGTAGCTGTCCTAGAATGTTTAAAAGTCCCTCAGTCTTTCACTGGTGTCTGGACAGATGCAGAGTTTTAGCTTTAGGAAATGTTTCTTCCCCTAACTCTAAGGTTTCACAGCTTTGAGGTCAAAGAAATGACCTTGACTGTCCAGTTGGCACTGACGATGAGGGAGATGGCGTTTGTTCTCCAGCTTCTTTTGTTGAGTGAAGCCAGGCAGTAGGAGTTGTGCTTTTTGTTTGTTTACGTTAATGATTGTACCCAAATGGAATGCATGATTTTAAATCTATTGAGTCTGAGGTTAGTAGATAGTTTGGCTTTTCCTGAGCTGAACTTATGCATTTTTGTAAAGATACCTATCGCCCATCATTTTGGCCCCCACATGCAGGTCCCCCTCGCCTACTTGATTTCCTCTCTTCTACTTGCTCATGTTTTCTTAGAGGGTCTTAGTTAATCCTAAGTCCCAAGCACAATCTTCAACCATAGACTTCCTAAGCTGCTCTGTGCTTTTTGAGAGCTGTGTGTACTAGGAACGCTGTTCCTCTCACCACTGGGAGGCAGTGTTGGGAAGCCCCAGCCCAACCGCATGTCCTTCACGTGTCATGTTAGCTGTGCTGAGACAGCGATGCCCCACTTGTAAGCTGGTAGTAACAGAAGAAGCTGCTTTGGAAATTATCTCCAAAGTGTTTAAAAGAATACCTGAGGCCTGGTGTGGTGGCAAAGTCCTATAATCCCAGCATTCAGGAAGCTGAGGGAGGAATATTGCCATGAGTTCAAAGTCAACCTCAACTACATAGTGAGACCCTGTCTTAAAAAGAAAAGAGGAACTGGCAGATCATTAATCACATGCAAGTGTTCTGGTTATTATTGACATCACTCCTACCAAGCTCATCTTTACTTTGGATGCCATGCTGGAGCTCCCTACCAAAGAGTCAAAAGCATAGTCTTTATTTCCTAAAGTAGATTTGCAGAGAACATGGTCTTTACAGCTTAAGAACACAGACTCAAGTTCATGAGCCCTACATGTACACTGCCAGACTCTCTACAGGTAAAGCTGTGAGCTAAGCATTAGCACTGGCAAAGGACCCAAGGATAGCAGCTGCTTACCTCTGAGTGTGACTGAGGTGGGAAGGCCCCCGGGGAGTGCGGGGTGAATTCCTGCGCCATATGGCCCCGACACGGCAGAGCCCGCGGTCCTCTGGGCTTAGGCTGGCCTCAGAGCTGCTGCTGCAAGCCCTGTGGCTGAGGTCCAGGGCGCTGATGAGTAGACGGCCCATGCCCGCTCACCAGGGTGGCCCGAGAGTGACCCAGAGCTAGTTCTCTGCCAGCGCACTGCAGGTCCCTTGATCACTTGAAGACAAGCATCAGCCGAGCTTGGAAGACTCCTCGTCTTCTCGTTCTGTTGGTCTTGCTCAGGTGGAATTAACGAGGTGGACATTCAGGACTCATAGTTTTCAAAAGCATGAAAAGTGAGGCTGTGAATAATTTAGACATGTAGCATCCGTGTGTACCACCACAGCACTTTTATAATCCAGTGTTAATGTGTGGTGGGCTTTATAAAACTCTGTTATAAACAGAGAAGCTGTTTTATTTAGCTTGTGAAAACTTGAGGGCAGTTCATGATTAAAGTATCTTTTCCTACTAAAGTAATAGAAATAGAATATCAGAAGTGGGACTGGGTTAAATAACCTAGCCAATTCCTAATCCTGCTACCACAAGGCAGCCACTGTTAGCATGGCGGTGTCAGGTATTTTTATTTACAGTTGCCACGTAGTAGTCACGTAGACTCACGAGGGGCAGTGCATTGTCTCAGTCCGCAGCACACAACCTAGGGCTCAGGGCAGGGCCGGCTCAGCAGGATCATCACCTCAGATGTCTGTCGCTGCATGCGAGGGGAGCGTTTCCAAGCTGTCTTGAAATATGCCATCCGTTACCATTGGCAGGAGTCCGGCCGCGTGAGGGGACCTGAGAGTCCTGCTCTTGTCTCTCTGTGACTTTGTCCTCTCCCCTGTCCCTCCAGCTTCCCATCTGGAGAGCGCTGTTCTCATCCCTGAGGTCGTCTTCTGCAGATGCCACATATGAGTGAGAGTGTGTATTGGTCTTATGCCTGCCGTCCTCCATCTACTATAGCGTCCTCCAGACTTATTCCTGTAGCCCCAAATGGCAGTATTTTCTTTTTCATGCAGAATAATATTCCACCATATATGGTGTGCATGTATAGGTTTAATCTGCACAGACTATATATGGATATATTCTTTATCAGTTTATCAGCAGATAGACCTTTAGGTTGGTTCTATCTCTTGGCTCTTACGGACAGAGCTGCAGAGTCATGAGGATGCAGCTCTGTCCTTAATACATTGATTTATTTGCTGTCAGATATACCCAGAAGGGGCAGTGCTAGATCAAAGTTTCATTTTTAACTTTTTGAATAATCTCTGTACTATTTTCAAGAATGGCTTTATTAAGTTACATTGTCACCAGCTGAGTTCAAGGGCTCTTTTCCCTTCACTTCCTTGCCAGCATCTATTTTATAATGTTTACATTTTGTGAGAGCTATCAGTCAGTCTGTGTGTGTGTGTGTGTGTGTGTGTGTCTGTCTGTCTGTCTGTCTATCTATCTATCTCTACCTAGATGAAAACAGGACAAAAACTTAGGTTCATTGTGTATTGATCTGTAGGTGGCTAGCTTGGGTGATGGCTGAGGGGGTTTGGAAAGTGGTTCTTTCCTGAGGACTCTGCATGAATCCAGCAAGAGAACATGATTCCATGACGCTGAAGTGATGAGGATGAAGGGGTGAGGTGCAGCTGAAAGAGCAGTCTCTGGCGGCCGCCCTGGAGGATGTGTCTGGCCCACCTGCCCCACTCTGGCCCTTTCTTGCTTCCTGGCTGCCCTGGTGGGCGTGTGCACAGCAACTTTCCTCTACCAGCCTGTCGGCAACGACAGCAAGCCTTGCGGCCCTGTGGCTATAGCAAGAGCGCCTGCCAACTAGGGCTAAGCCCTCTGAAACTCAGCCAGAATGAACCTTCCCCCAGGTGATCTTTCTCACTGATTTTGTCACATGAACAGCAATACAACTGATACAGAAAAGTATTTAAATGAATTGTCTTTAGTCTTACACTTCATGCTCGGGGGAGCGTGTTGCTGACCCTGCTGAATGCTCAGGGGAGCCCAATGCAATGCCTGCAGCCCACATGACCTGCGTGCACATTTCAGGGTGGACGGCTGCTTCCTTCCCAGGTTGCGGCAGACTCTGCCACCTTTTCTACATGCCATCTCTGTCCTTTAGACAAAGTCCCAGAACCTGCTTGAGTTTAAGACCGATTTTTCTTAAAACTTTAAGTCTGCTCAGGTCTGTTCCTGTTGTCCCCAGATGCAGCTGCACTAGGAGTGTGCAGGGGAGAAGCGGAGCGTCCATAAGGAGGCCAGTGAGCTTCCCTCAAAGTGTTTGCAGGCCCCACAGGCTATGTGGCTAAGGGTGCGTGGCGCTTGGTGAGGGCGGGGCTTGGTCGCGTCCTCTGCTTGCCTCCTCTTGGTGGTGTGTGTATCTGCTAGAACCTAGAGCACAAAATAAACAATTATGTCTATTCAAGCTGTTAAATCTGAATTTTAGTTTCTCTAGGGGCAATTTCACTGTCTTAAGGATCCTGAGTGTTTCAGTACCATTAACCCACCAAAAGTGGCTAGTAAATGCTGTAAATTTGCCCAGTTTGCCTGATGCTAGTAGCTACCGAGACAGAGCTCTCAGCTGAGCTTCTTTGCTCTGGCCCTCCTGGCAGTGCTGAGTCCCTGGTGGCACTGCACGGCTGTGCTGGAACCCAGAGGTGCTCCACATCTTTGTCTGGATGTGACTGGCCTAGATTGTAAGGGCTTTCTGTCCCAAAGCCCTCTCTCTTACACCCTGGCAAGCCTCCACCTACATGTGGCTTGTGGTAAGAATGTATTTGATCCCTTTAGGTATTTGATGTGGGAAGACAATGTTGAGAAATGACAATTCTGATTATGTTTCAGGACCTGCAAGTGTAGCATTCTCTTGTGCCTTGGCTTTAGATGTTTTTCTTCAGCGTATCCCACATATCATTTTAATAGTGTTTCTCACTTCCTGTTTAGTCCCCTGTGTCATTTGAGGCAGAGCCTTTCCCAGCTGTTCTGATGGAAGTGCTGTTCACTGTGACCAGCTCCCTCTCCGTAGTACTGTGGCCCACCAGCTGCCTGTGGCCTGACCTCCCTGGTGGTGATAGGGTGTCTTCACTCTCCTGGGAAGTTTCCTCACTCTTCTGGCTTAACAAAGAATATGGCTTCTTCTTCAGGGCTCTGATCCCCGTCACTGCTGCAGTTTGGGTCTTCAGTGTTCTCTAAGCCCAGGTAGGGGAGGCTTGGTCCCTAGTCCATGACACCCTTGGCAGTGGTACAAGCTCTCCGGTGGGGCTCAGTGGGGAGTTGGGTCACTCTGTGCATGTTCTGGTGTATGTGTGAGGCAGCAGTCTCTCACCCCGGCTTTCTGACTGATGCAGTCGTCATGGTCAGCCCCACCACAGGCCCCACACCTAACCAACTATAGACTGAAATGCTTGAAACTGAGCCAAAACTGATCAGTACATTTGTGAGGTATTTAGCCCAGGTGTTCTGTCACCATGAGGCAAAGCTTGCTAACACAGTTTTATTTCTTTATTTGTAATCCAGTGTTTTATTTTCCTAACCAAATTCTCATTTGAATTTTCTCAGACCACTAGTGTACAAAC
The DNA here is from genome assembly GCA_004027165.1 of Ctenomys sociabilis. NCBI lineage: Eukaryota > Metazoa > Chordata > Mammalia > Rodentia > Ctenomyidae > Ctenomys > Ctenomys sociabilis. Next base: position 8,437 of record PVKA01029727.1, read on the forward strand.
TTTGATAGTTCAGTACAAAACAGTAGGTGTATTTGAAAGCCCCCTCTTCTTGTCCCTCTCATGACAGTGGTCTCCTACTCAGGAGCTCAGGCTGGTGGCTTCCAGAACACTGCCGTGGGAACAGCAAAGTTAAAGTCAAAGCTTGTATTGGAGAAGAGGCTTCTCTGGCCTTGTATTCAACTTTCTTCTATCATCAAGTTATGTACTCTGAAGCTCACTGCTAACTCCTAAATAAATTTCCCTGTAGATGAAGATTCATTGTAAAATTAGTTTTCACTTGTCCTGCAACCTGTGTCCCACCCAAGGCCTGAAGAGGCAACTACAGAAATCTCCATCTGTCACCCAGCGCCACCCTAGGGGGCTCATTTCAGTGTTTTATCCTTGCCTATTCACTTACGTAACAGTGTGTCCTGTCAGTGTGAAATGCGCTTGGAGTCTCCAGTTGCACACCCTTAGATCTGCTCCTCCCGCTCTGCTTTCCCAGGCGGAGGCGTTACTCTTCAGAGACAGCATTCCTAGGAACCTGGTGCTTGCAGGAAGAGGGTGAGCAATGTTTTGGTGGGAATGAACCTCTGTGCGGGAAAACTCCACTGGCTGCAGTTTCTAGGCCAAGGGGAGAAGCGCAGATAAAAGATCCAGAGTTTGCAAATAAGGTTGCCCAATTTGATGCAAGATACAGAATTTAGGACCCTTTTTGTGGGTTTATTTTTCTGAGAAGTAGTCATTACTTAGAAGCAAATACCGGAAGAGCAGCACAGACACATTTACCTCATGTGCCCAGAGGACAGGTCCAGGAGAACAGGCAAGGGATGAGACTGAAATGGATGGGAGACCCAAGTCCTGGCTGAGCTGGCAGAGCTATTGCATGTGGGAGGGAGAGTCAGCATACCGACCCTGCTAACCTGAGCCACACAGCAGTATGGATGCGGGAGGGAGAGTCAGCAGACTGACCCTGCTGACCTGAGCCATGCAGAAGCAGGGATGCAGGAGGGAGAGTCGGCAGACCGACCCTGCTGACCTGAGCCACGCAGCAGCGTGGATGCGGGAGGGAGAGTCAGCAAACTGACCCTGCTGACCTGAGCCACACAGCAGTATGGATGCAGGAGGGAGAGTCAGCAGACCGACCCTGCTGACCTGAGCCACGCAGCAGTGCAGATGTGGGAGCACGTCCCCTGGGTGCAGACCTGCTCCTGTATAGGGCCCTGTGCAGGATGCTTGATCCCATTTTCAGCCAGGATGAGACCTGTGAAGAGGCAGAGAGACTGCAGATCTCCCTGTCAGTGCTGTCCCGCATCCTGTGAAATGCAAGGACAGGGATGCTCCCAAGGGAAGACTGCTGCACCGTCTCACCCTTTGGTCATTGCACCTACTCTTATTCCTTAAGAAAAACAAGAGCCAGGGAGTGGATCTGGGGCATACAGTCCTTCAACATCAGAGAAGACGCTAGAACCCAGAGTTATGTGTCCAAAATTGGTGCTGTTTATCCCAAAAAAACTGCTTATCTTCCTTTAATGAACTCAGTTCCGAACTAGCTGTGAGCATCCTTGCCTATTCGCTTATATAACATATTGGTTTAACTCTAAGGACCAAGTTCATGATGAGAAATTAGAAAAAAAATTGGCAACCATATAACTAATATTAAAGCAGGCATAGCAATGTCAAGAGAAGTCTATTGCTAGATTTCACAAGGAAATAAGGAACTTTGGTGTTATTCAATATTTCTAGAGCCATCTTATGTCTTAGCTGTTCTTGAAAATCAACATGCTTATGGATGCCAAGGCAACTGTTTGAGTATTTCCGTCCTAATTACTTTTTAACTGCTAGAACAAAACACTTGACACCCACAAGTTGAATGAGGAAAGGTTTATTTTGGCTCATAGTGTGGAGGCATTTCAGTCCACAGCTGACTCTCTTCGATGTTCATGGTGGGTTGGGCAGGAGGCAGCAAGCGGCACCCTTCCTTTCCCTTTTATTGCATCCAGGCTACAAGCCTATTGTTAGGTGTTACCCCAACCCTGTATGGCCCTTCTGCACTTGGAACTATGCTGAGCCCATCAGTGGACTGGTCTGGTGATCACATACCAAAGCCTGTACACATGCGAGGCTTTGAGGGGACATCTAGATACATGCCATGGTGCTAGCCTCTTGTGGCTTTTATTTCATATGACACCCATAAGTCAGTCATACGGAACTGTGGGCTTTATTTTCACTTTTACATATATTTGGTTTAAACATGTTTCATTTTCTTACTATATGCTGTGAAGTTCTTAAATGCTTAAGTGAATGAAATATAATGTTAAAGATTGTTCACAAATAATTAAAACGTTTTAGGAAAAATTAAATATCCATTGCCATGTGGAATTCTATTGGACCTATAGGATGAATCAGAGATGCAGCACAACACTGACTGTCTAAGTGGATCAGATTGATTGCTGTTACATTATTGGGCTTCGTTCCCTCCACACACGGGCACCATCTGCTGTCTGATAGAATGTTGCCGCACACCCTGAGAAAGGACATGGGGAGAAACCCCTTCTGTGTGTTCAGAATCCCCTGTGCACAGTAACTTAGAGCTGTCGTTCTGACTTGCCGTCTTAAGACTGTGATCTTTATTGTAGTATTTTTCCTCCAGAAATGCTCATTTTCACATAGAAAATGAAACAGAAGCACCTACAGCTTCTATATACTTGTATAGTTTCTTATGCTCTCTTTAACACTATTTGCTGAAACTTTTTGGCTTCAGCAGACTATTTGGTGTATAATAGGTTCCCTCTGCTTCAATTCACCCTTTCATAGTGAAGACAGTTGTCACCCCACACTTTGCCATAGCTGCTATTTGGGAAGGGCTTCTGTTTGAAGTCCTCTTATTTATGTATTTTTACCTTTGCTGTTGAACTACCAAATGGCTTAACTCTGAAAACAAACCCTTAAAAGTGTCTTAAAAGTAAGTTTTCCTATAGGCCCACCACTCTGGGAGGCTTAGGCAGGAGAAGTGTGAGTTTGAGTCCAGCTTCTGGAACTCACTACTTCAGTGAGACACTGTCTCAAATTAAAAAATTTTAAAAAAGAAGAAAGAAAAAGGGCCTAGCATAGCCCAGGGTAGAGGCCTAGGAAGCAATTGATACTGGAACCAATAACTCTACACCTGATTTTACCACACTGTGGCAGTATTATTACATAAGCATCTGTCTGCATAGCAACTGTCTGTTGAGTGGCTATCATGGTTGGTATCTCCATGTCCTGCAAAATCTCCCTAGGGAGGCTTCTAGGGTTTGTAATTGATACCTGGTCCAATGCTGGGATGAAGGGTGTAAGTGCCGCATGTCCCTCGGGGGGTGGGGGAACAGCCTGAGTGCAGCATAAAGAAGGGGGAGAGCCTGCTCCCTCCCCGACCCTTTGGCTCCTGCTGTTTCTGCTATCTTCCAAGTGCAAAGGCATGAGTTCAATCCCCAGTTCTGCCAAAAAAAAAAAAAAAAAAAAAAAAAAAAGGAAGTTTAACTTTAGAGAGTGGGAATATAGCTTTTTGAGTATATGTTAAGTGATGGGACAAAATTTAAAACATTAAAGTATATGTGTACTTTCTTCCTAATATTAATGGGAACTCAAGAAAACAAACCTTTAGTACACAAATATTCTGTAAAAAATATCAAATGTCTTAGGCTCAAACACATGTTTCTGTGTGTGTACAAACTGATATTTACATGTACTTGTATTGGTTAGCCAAGAGTGTTAAAAGTTACTCTTATGTTTTAAAATATCTTCCTAAATTTACATTTTATGCCTAATTTACATTTTCAGAAATAAACCTGTAGCATAAAATTGTTCTTTATGTTCAGCACTGCATGTGCAGCAGAATCATATAATTACTGTGAAGCAACTGACGACTAGATTCTTTCAGAAGACTCAATGAGAATCTAGAATCGGGAAACAGGACCCTTTCTTGGTAACACTGGAGACTCTTTGACCAGCAGTTTTTCTTTAACATTCTTTGGGACTCATCTGCAAGAGACTTTGTGAAATAAATGGTGAGGTGTGTGAGGAAGAGTGATACAATTCCAAGTTTTTAAATTTTTAGGAAATTAACATCCAAATTCTGAACATTAGTGAATTAGCTGCTGTAATTTTTTTTTTTTTTGTACTTTAGGGAAGGGTCTACAGGGTATTCAGGGTCTCACTACTAGATCAGACTCATAGTGATTCACCTGTTTACAGCCTCCCAAGAGCTGGGATTATAGGCATGCACCACCATGCCCTGGGATTACAGGCATGCACCACCACGCCCAGTCTCAATTGGCATCTCAGCATGCCCTGGGTGGGAGGCTGGCAGGGCAGGCCTGAGGATTGAACCCCCACCCCCTGTGCCTGCTTGGAAGTGCTTTAAAATCCACTGAGCTATTTGGCTGGTCCTAGCTGCTATAGTTCTTAAATATGAGTTTGAAAACCCAAATGTGGTAGCTTTTTTCAAATGTCTTTCATAGAAAAATCTCAGGTGTTAGTCATTTTTGTAGCCCTCATACATCCATATATTCTGGTTGTGCACATAAAAGTAGAAAGTTTAAGCTTAAGCTTCATGACATTTTCATTTTTCTTAATTTCTTGATATGGAACTACTTTGTCTTTATTTGATAGACATAAATTATGGACATTGCATTGATACTTCCAGGCTACAAGCCTATTGTGATGTGCCGCCCCTAGCAATAGGTCGAGCAGTGAATAATTCTCTTATCTGAGCTTTGCAAGATGTGCCGCAGTTTTTAAACTCAACATAAATTCTTTGTATTTAGTTGGGTACCTGTAATGCTATTTTTGATTTCCTGAGGTTCCTCATAAAAAGCTCATTTTTAGCCAGATACATAAAAAATAACACTAAATGCACATTAAATTATATTCGGCTTTTTTCCAATTCATAAAGGTAAATTTTTAATATGTGGAAATGATCTACAGGAAGTGGAACAAACTTGGAATAATTTTCTCAGGGAAAATGAAAATGTTAGACGTTTCATTTTAATAATTGCACTGTATTAAGTGGTATAAAAATCTAATTTCATTGAAGGAAAAACATGTCATAATTCAAAGTTTGATTTTCGAAATTGTGCCTAACCACCTGGAATATGAACTGATGGTAGGTTTCACAAAACGAAGATAACTCAGTAAAATAAAGGATAGTGGATCTGACTTAAGTGAATTGAATAGCTATTTGATGTAATTCTTTTTCTTCTTGCTCCTGGCTTAAAATTCCATGGAAATAGGAGTGTTCTCAGCCCAGCAGTTTTTCTGAGCCTCCCTGTAATCTATCAGCAGCTGCTTTTGTGCAGATGTAGAGAACGAGTGTTTATCTTTTGCCTTATGTTTACATTCTTAGGTGTAGGTGTCTCTTTGCTTTATGTTTCTGGTAAGTAAAAATACTTAACCAAAATTTCTCAGCAAGCAAAAGTCAAGTGTGTCAGTCAGTCAATCAGTTCTCAAGCCACACAGGACACAGTAGACTGTGCAACTTGCACCCCAAGTGTGCATCCTTTCAGTTCTGAATCTAGAAATCCAAGACCCGAGTGTCCACATGGTCAGGCTCCTGGTGGGGGCTGTTACCAAATTTCTAGAAGGTTGTCCCTTGTATCTGTGTTGTCAGACAGATCACCAGGTGATTCCTCTTCACTTGTCTAGGGCATTAGTGCTATCATAAACCCTCCACTAGCGTGACCTAATCATTGTTCCAGAGTCCCTACCTCCTGGCACTCTCATTCTATTTTCTTAGGTGCTGCAAATTGAATTCAGGAGTTTCCACATGCTAAGCACATTCAGCCCCATGGAGCCACATCCCCAGCCAAGATATGGATTTTAGTGAGCACATGAACATTACATCGATAGCAGTATATGCAAATGAGGGATCTTACTGCACTGCCATCTTGCTATGCAATACATCATATGCCCATGCAACCCAGTAAGGAACCTGGACCAACTTAATGATTAAAAATAAATGTTGTACTCCTGAACAATCAATGAGGCACAAATGAAATTAAAGAGGAAATTAAATAGTATGTATAGGCAAACCAAAATGCAGATGCAACTTACTGAAACCTGTGGGATGCAATAAGAGACATCTGAAGAGGGAAATTTATAGTGATAAATTATTACATTAGGAAAACAGAATGAACATTCTCTCAGGCTTTCACAGAGAGCAAATTGGTCAAGCAATGGCCATGACTCATCCACATGGCTGACACTGACAAAGGATATACAAAGTGTAGTACAGGGTTTCAGGATAAATCCTGAGGGGATTTGACTGACCTAGCCAGATATGAAAGTTGTTGTGTAGATCTTGCTCTATCTTAGTCTTAACCATCCAGCTGAAAAGTATAAAAATGAGGTATAAAAAATAAAGCCGTATTAATATGCTGAGTTGTAAAAATCAACAGCTTCTGACATTGCCAGTCCCACAGATAACTCACTGCTATTATGGACCTACTAGATTATATTGGAATATTTTGCTGAATTCACACACCTACAATATTTAAATGACAATGGAATACCCTTCTCTGACAAAACTAAACAAAAAAAGAGGATACAAATGAAGGACTATTTTGTATCTTTATATTCAAATTAGTTAGGATAGATACACAGCTACTTTCTCTTAGTTCAGTAAGAATATTTGTATTAATAGTGTTTGTGGACAAGATATCATGTCTGCATCTTGTAGTATGAGTACCCACTAAGAGGACAACAATATGTGTTGCATTAATTATTGAAACTGTCCTACTCATCAGTTTTGAAACTGTCTCATTGCTATTTGATTCTCAATGAAATTATTAAAAAAAATAAAAAGAAGGAAAACAGAGTGAGCTGAAGTAGAAGTCTCATGCTGAACCTCAGGCGCCTAGAAAAAGATGGGCAAGTTAAGCCCAAAGTCCAAAGAAAGCAGGAAATTATAAAGATTAGAGCAGAAAGAAATGCAATGGAGATGCAGAAAACAATAAACGAATTAACGAATCAAAGAGATGGCCCTTGGAAAGACTAAATAAAATTGATAAATCTGTAGCCAACCTTATCATTAAAAAGAAAGAAAAATTCAAATTCATGCAGTAGGGAATAAATCACTACAGACCCTGTACACATTCAGAAGATTATCAGTACCTATTTCTGAAGTCTTTACTCTTACAAAATGGAAAAAACAGAAGAAAGAGACAGATTCCTAAGTACATACAACCTACCAAGGCTGAATCAAGAAGATATAAAAGTTCTGAATGACATAATATCAGTGAATAAAATTTAAAAGGGAATAAACTAGTGTACCAATAAAGAAGAGTCCAGATCTTGATAGATTCACAGCTCAGTTGCCCAAGAAATTTAGAGAAGATTTAATGCAAAATGTTCTCAAAACTCTTCAGTGTAATCAAAAGGGAAGCAATTCTGCCCAATTCATTACTGGAGGCAAATAATACTCTGATACAAAAACCATAGAAAGACCAAATCAAAAAAGAGAACTGCAGGCCAGTGTTCCTGGTGAACATGGATGTAAAACTCCTCAATAAAATACTAGCAAATCATTAAGAAGATTATATATCACAACCAAGTGAGATTAATCCCAGGTATTCAGGGATGCTTCAAAATATGCAAGTCTAGGAATGTAATATGCTGTGAATACAGCCAGAGACAAAAATCACATGGTCATCTCAAGAAATTTTTTAAAAAGTTTTGACAGTCCAACACTCATTCATGATGAAAACCTTACAGAAAATCAGAATAGGTGGTCTTTACCTCAGCCTCATAAAAGGCATCTATGACAAACCAACAGCCAACTGCATACTTAAATGGAGAAAAATTGAAAGCCTTCACTTTAAAATGAGGAATAAGATCAGGACGCCCACTGTCAACACCCCTGTTCAGCATAGTATTAGAAACATTATCCAGAGCAATTAGCCAAGAGGCTAATTGGAATAAAAGGAATAATGAATGATTAGAAAGGAAGAAGTAAACTTATCATTATTTGCAGATGACATGATTCTCTACATAAAAAACCAAAAATGCCACCAAGAGACTATAGATTTAGTAACCATATTCAATAACATAGCCATCGAGTATTACTCAACTATAGCTAAGGTAAATTGGAAGCTTTTATGGGGAAGCAGCATCAACGAGAGACTGTACTGTTAGGTGAAGTGAATCAGACCCACATACCTAAACACCCTATTTTCTCTCCAGTGGGAGAATCTGAAAGAGTAAATGAAATCTGAAAGCAACAGTAGGTACTGCGAGAGGGTAAGCATCTGTTCAGTGGGAAGAAAGAAGGGAGATGAGGAGAAGGACAAAAGAAAGGAGAAACGTACCCACGTGTACATGCAGGGCCGCTCTCGATGGCTATGTTATTGAATATGGTTACTAAATCTAAACAAATTTTAATCTTTGTCCCCACTCAGGTCTTTTCTTTTTTTTTGAACAGGGGATTGAACTCAGGCCCTTGCACTTGCCAGGCAAGTGCTTATTCCACTGAACCATGTCCCCGGCCCCTAGTTTTCTTTTAGATCTTTTCTGTTTGATATAACTTGTGAAGCTGTCACATATAAAATGAACTTTATGTCATGTGTCAGCCATTACATTTCATACCTGCTTATCTGAGTGAAGCTGTTTCAGTTTAAAATTATTATTATTATCATTATTATTATTATTATTATTATTGTCTTTTTGAGACAGGGTCTCACTATGCAGTTCAGGCTGGCCTTAAGCTCACTTTGTAGCTCAGGCTGGTCTCGAACTCACAACAAACCTCCTGCCTCAGCCTCCCGAGTGCTGAGATTACAGGCATGTGCCACCACGCCTGGCAAAAATAATTATTTTTCCTCTTGCCATCTATTTATAATAAGCACACAGAGTGTTAGAGAAGGAGAGCTTCATTTTTAAACATTGTATTCCCACTTAGTCCAATGAGTTTCAAAACATCGATATTTTTTAAAAAATGTATCTATTTATTTATAATGTATTTGATGCAGGGCCTCACTACGTAGCCCAGACTCGTAGTGCTCCTCCTGTGTTCGGCCTCCTCAGCACCAGGATTACAGGCGTGCGTCATCACGCTCAGTCTTGGTGGCCAGCTCAGGGAGCCTGAGGGTGGGGCTGGCATGGCATGTGGTGCTGGGGATCGAACCCACTTCCTGCACTTGCCTTGCCTAAGGAGTTCGTATTTTTTAATTGGATAAAAAGCAAGCCAGAAGTCAGTTAGAAGCAGCTGCTTCTGTTCTGGCCAGTTCCCTCCTGTGCTCTGCGTAATTCTGTGACATTTGACTGATAAAATAATGGACTGAAAAAATGATTATTTTAAAAACTGAAAATAAAACAAAGCTGCTGTGCCCACAGAATTGCCGCGTTCTGCTCATGACGGCTGCCAGCCGCCTGCGGGGTGGGCGAGGTGAGCTCCGGCATGTGGTGGGCTGCTCTGGCCCCACATGAGGAGCAGGTGTGCTCACGGTCCTGTACCACATTCTTCAGCGTGTGTGCCAGGGAGTGTGTAGGGGGAGTGAGTGCCCCTGGCTGAGCGGGCCATGAGGCTTTGTCCTGACCGCAGTCCTCTCCCTCCTCCTCCTGCCCCTTTCGCTCTCCCCCTTTGTCATCGGACGTGTACACGGGGAGCCAGGAACTGCACTCTGAACGCACTGGAGCAGCAGTGATCAGCTCTGACGTCTTATACTGAGAGTTGTCAGCTTATCTTGCTGGTTTCTAGCCTTGTGCAGTGGATACACATCCTAGAGAGTTCATGCTCTTTGCAGAGTCCACCCAAGACCTGAAGGACACTGTCTGGACTGTAGGCGACCAGGACACAGGGTCTCGAAGAGCAGCAGGAACTCAGCCCTCCTCCTTGACTACACCATGCAGTGCTGAGTTGATCCACAGGAGGAAGGCGGGACTGCCTGGTCAGCAAGGAGGTGTGGAGATGGGCTGCTCTGGGGGGTGTGCCTTCCAAGGGTGTGCTTCCTGCAGGTTTGCCTCCGGGAACACCTTTTGGGTCCCTTCTCTCATGTGGCGGCATAGAAAATGCCCTTCACAGCCTTTGGGAGTTCGCTCTGAGCAGCCCCACTGGAATGTCCAGGTGGTTGTGAAGCTTTCTCTTGTTTATCATTAAAACTTACAAAACGTAAATTGTAATTCAGACTCTGCATTTTTGTAAGAAATAAGGTGTGAAGTCTCCTAAATCTGAATAACCCGACGCTCTGGACCTGACACGGTGGTTCTGCTCCTCTGCAGGATGGCTTGGTGGAAGCATGAGGCCAGAGACATGTGTTGCAGCCCAAGCAGGCCCTCAGATCCTCTTAGATAGCTGCGCGTGATCACTTGCTGTCGCTCTGGGGCTCTGGCATTTGTTCACATGACTCAGTGTATTTGTGAGATTATGTACTTAACTTCATAAACCATAGTTCAAATTAGACTGGTTTCTTAAAGCTGGCATGTGGGAAGTGGAGGAGTAGGTGGAAAGTTTGTCTCCCCAAAGCTGTTTTTGGAGGACAAAATAATGTCATTTCCATGAGTTGTGTGTGGCAAGGGAGAGCAGTGGGTGAAGATTTCATCAGTTACCCATCTCCTGGGATTAATGTAAATAGAGAAGGAACAGGCAGCTTAGTCCTTAATTAGTACAAACACAGGGAGCTTGGTACTCTGACCCTTGGTAGCCCTGAAAAATAGTGTTGCCACCATCTCCCACACATCGCATCTCTAGTGCCAGAGCATGTACAGTTGGATAAGAATGCCCACTGGCACTGTGTGGGGCATGAGTCTGTGCTCAGGTCCCCTCGGATGGCCCCCTTGGCCTCCTCTCATGCATTTCTCAGTGTTCACCTAACCTCAGGTTCACATTTTCTGTGAATCACTTTAAGGTTCCCTCAGACCAACCATAGGACGTATCCTAGATCCGGGGGATGGGATAGCTTTGCCACAGGTGCGCAGCTGTGGAGAAAACTTTGTCTCTTTTCTTGAGGATTCTATAATTGAGTCAAGAGAATAAATGGACAATAGACAGGTGAACCAAAGGAAAATCATTTTAGTTACTTTCATGTGCACTTCTTAATTTTAGGGTTTTCTCTGATTTTGCAATGCCATGCTTTGGAGATAGCAGACCCTGAGCCCAGTGTGGCTGTCCTGAGTGTGAAGCTAGGTGTTGTGGTTTGCATCTCTTCTAAATCACTTTATTAGTGTGTGTTTGCAGTACATAATAAAGACATTCGCTGTGGCAGCTGGCACATCCACATGTCCCACCTTTGTCCTCTCAGCACCCTGTAGGGTTGGGTCCTTAGAAACTTTTCTTTCATTGAGAGACAAAATCCCAACAGCCAAATTTAAGGTAGGAACGGATTACTTAGTTCACAGCATGTGGCAGCTTCAGTCCATAATCAGAGTGGCACATGGCGGAAGAGCAACCTTCAGGGTGGTGCTGACGGCAAAGGCAGGAGGTTCCCTTTTCTCTCCTTACATTATAAGGACCCCCTAATGTGTGTGTATGTGGCACCCACACCATCTCTGTGCCTTCCTCTTGCACAGGATGAGTATGTTTACAAAATGAGGACCCTGGCTCCCTGCTGAGTGCTTAGCTTAACTACTGACTTCTTAAGGTGACTCAGTGTGTCAACCATTATCCTAAGTGTTCCCCAAAGGCCCTTGTGCTGATAGCCACTAACCTGTGGTGCTAATGGGAAGTGGTGGAATTTTAGGAAGGAGGGCCTGGTGGAAGGAAGCTTATCATTTGGGGTGTGCCCTCTAAGGGGGTGCTGGGATCCTGGTCTTTCCACTTTCTCGCATCCTGGCCACCATGAGATGAACAGTTCTCTTCTACCTCGTGCTCCTGCTGTGACCTGCACTGTTACCACAGACCAAAGCTACTTGGGCAAGCAACAATGGACTGAAGCCTTTAAAAAAGTGCAAACAAAGTACACTTCTTGAATTAGAATTTTAGTGTTATAAATGAGACGTTCAGCCTCAAAATTTGAACAACTCAACCCATACAGTTCATCTCCCACCTACCGTGGTGCACAGCCTCTGAACCCAGCTGTCTCTTAAGTTCTTCCTCTTCAACACCATGTCTTTCTGACAAGCTATTTGCCTATAAGTAGGAATAATGAGTCCTGATGCCTGACCTCTGGGTTACCCCCTACAAAGAAAGATATTTCATAAGCATATTAGAAAAGAGTATGACAATGCAGATGTTTTACCTCTCAGCAAATCTTAGTTCTTTTTCTATCTTTTCACATGAAGAGAAGAGCAGCAGTTATAATCTACAAAATGCTAGTGCTCTTGATACTATCTGAAACCATGTTTCCAGAAGAGTGGGAGACCACCTGACCAGGAAAGGGGTCCTGGAGCAGGTGTCCCACCCTGAAATATGGCAGCACGAGGACCAGCTTTCAAGGGCCCTCACCATCGGGAAGTGTTGGTGAACTGCCGAAATGCTCAGAGGCAACTGGGAAGGAGAAGAATAGAGGAGGCACAGTGGGCAGGGAAGGAAGGCTGTGAAGGAGACGAGCAGGCAGGCACCTTGGAACATTGACTTGTTAGCCCTGTATGGCGGGCTATTTCCCTAAAAAACTAGTTAAATTTCAGCAGTCAAACCTTTGCCTGTGGCACCTGACCTTTCTTGAAAATTAAGAAGGTATGAAGTTTAGAAACAAATGAAGCCCAAAGGAATGCATCCTGTCCCTCTCATTTGTGTGCCCTTCTTGCTCTGTGGGGTGCAAATGACAATGGCCTATGTCAGAACTTCCCTGAGACTTCTGGGTGCTGCATGATGGAGGGAACCCTCTGAATTGGAAAAGTGAGATGCTTCTGTGCACTTTCTCAATGCCAGGCCAGTCTCTTGAAGTCTTGTTTTGTTGTGAATAATGTTACCTTAATTCAAACTCATCTTGCTATCACATGGCTAACACTTGTTTTCCTAGTTTCTAGACCCCTGATAGAGTGTTTGCTTGAGATTATGGATTTCCAGTGGACATAACACAAATTGGGCTCCTGAGGTCCTATATTAAGGCAGTAGTTGCCTTTGTTTGTCTCTGAATTCCTCCTCAAATGGTCATGTGCTGGAGGAGGAGTCCCCGGGCTGTGGTCCTGGTGGGCATGTGTGGTACGGTTTTAAGGAGGTGAGCTCCCATGGACAGAGCTGAAGGGGCTTGGACACCCCCCTGGGAGGACACACCATGGTGTTCCTCTCTTACCATGAGGTGGACAGGTGTCTTCCACATTTTCCAACCAGGATGCATGATACCTCCAAGGACCCAAAGCAGTGGAGCCCATGATTTTGGACTGCACCTCCTGAAGCTAGGAGCCAGATAAACCTGGACATTTATCATAGGCACTCGATCACAGCAACAGAAAGCTGACCTACCCAGGAATTGTGTCCATTTTCAGTCCCCGCACTTCTCGCCCTGCCCTCCTTGAATGTGCTTACAGTTATGCACAGAGCCCCTTAGTATGCATGTTCCCAACATACTTATTTTTGGAGAATCTCTGTTACTTAAAATATATATTTTAAAAAGGTGGCAACTAAGTGGTTTGAAATCAGATGCTCATTCCAAAGCTCCCTAAAGAGTTAATGATTCCAGAGTTGGTTGCAGCTCCAGGCTGAGGTGTCTAGGCTCTCCCAGTTCCCTGAGATGCTGGCAGCCAGTGCCCGTGCCTGTGCCCCCAGGGCTGTGCTTCTACTCTTTCCTCCTTTCACTTTACTGGTGAGCTGAAGGAAAGGGGAAGAAGGAAGCAGCTCTGCGGGGCTTGTGCTCGTACAAGTCTTTCTGCTGGAGTATGTTCTGTGAGTTTCCTGAAAAGCCACAATAGAAACATCTGCTTCTGAATTCAGAGGAAGCTGGCAGAGCAAAGAATGGCTCAGACAAGCCCAGCGCAAATCACTGAGTTTATGAGGGTTTTTTAGACATGCGCGGCTTATGGGAAGCTGCATCATGAAGTCACTACCCCTCGTTTGCCCAGGTATGGTTTATATCTGGCTGCAGGTTAAACAGTAAAAACTAAAGGAAAAAAGCACAAATCGATGGGGAAAGTTAGGAGTTTATTTGGACTCTATTCCCATCCCTATCAAGAGTGCACCCATCCCAGCGAGAACAGTGAAGCGACAGTAGGGGATCGCTTATTTTGGTGTAGCCCAGCATGCAGCCTGGCATCCTGCCTCAGAGCTGAACAGCAGAAAGCTACACAGTGGTGCCACTGGCCATGGTTGGAGAACTATTCTCCCTACAAAAGGGTGAAAGGAAACCTGTCTCAGTCCTTTGGAGGTCACCAAAATAAGTTGGCAGAAGGTAGATTCATAGAAGAAAATGGCAAGGAATGTGTGCAGAAGTGTCATTGGAGTGGAGTCTTTCCCAGGACCCAGTGCGTGAGGCTTAAATAACTTAGAGAACTCCCTCAGGTACAGAGGAGTAGTGACATGGGTTGGCATAAATACCCTGAAGCATGGTAAGGCCAAGCCCTGGGAGCGGGGCCAGAGAATGTCTGCTGGAACGAAGCTTGTCTTACTACAGCGTAGGTCCTCAGAGAATAAGTGAAGATTCTGTCCTGGACACAGAGACTTTCAGTCTGTTAATCTTTCCTCGTCATTTGATTATATTTCTAGGCAGGGGTATTTCAGATAATTACCTTTGCTTTGGACGAAGCTTTTCTTAAAGGAATCAAAAATGGGAATTCCAGGTATTCTATTTCACTGAACATGAGAGATAGAAATGGGTCAAGGTCCCAGGGGCCCGATTCTGGGGTAGCTTCCCAGCCTCCTCAGTGCGTCCAGGTTCCAGGCTTGGGCGTCCTATCCTGAGTCCAACTCGCTCAAACCTTTCTGTTAAGATTCTAAGTCCAGTGACAGTTGACCCTATTGCTTTGCTAACAGTTTGTAGCACAAGTTGCATCTGCCATGTAGCAGGCACTCACTCTGTAAGTACGTGACAGTCAGGATAACTGCTGAGCCGAATGACTTTGTAGGCTCTTCAGAGGAGTTATAACTGATGTAATTCAGGAGGGCCAGTGACTGATACACGCGGTAGGACTGAGTCTGTGAAGTGAGTGAGAACTGCACAGCACCGCATGCACAGACACCTTCTGGTGGCAGCACTGAGTGTGAAGTGGCAGCCTTCAAATGCATACAGCCCGTCCTGGCCCTGGGTCCTGCAGGGAGGATAGTAGAGCCACGAGTGACAGGAGCAAAAGCAGTTTGTTCCCCACTCTGCACAAGCTCTTAGCTGGGACTGCCTATAGCAAGAGGCAGGTTAGTGAGAGGACAATAGATAGAAGTCCCTGGATGCCCATTCCTCATGTGCACATGGGCAGGGCAGCAGGGTCTTGCTGCACAGCTCAGACTTAGTGATCCTAGTGTCCCAGCCTTCCCAGTGCTAGGATTGCAAGTGTGCACTACCATGCCCAGTTTCAGTGGTCAGAGTGGCACAACTGGGGTTTCAGGGCTGGCACAGCATGCAGAGCTAGGGACTGAACCCTGGTTCTTGCACTATCCAGGCAGACATTTAGACCTCCTAACTATCTCCCCAGGCCAGTCTTTGTATTCTTGATGCAAAGAGATTGCCAGCTTGGCCATGGATTTCCCTTACAGTAGAGTAACTTTTCATGGCTTTCCCCATGTCTCCAGTTGTTCAAAATAATCCTCATGTGGAAGTCATGTTTGGCGTGACAGTCTGGTCTCCACATTTTGGCTTCGTGGAGGAAATGCAGAAGGCTTTTCTGTAAAGCTTTTCCTGTGTTCACAAGAAGCCTCTTAGCAGAAAATGTGCTGCCTTCTGAGGGGACTCCTGTGTCCTTAGCTGTTTGAAGCAGGGCACTAGTCCTTCAGGTCTGTGGTTTCTATTTTTATGCACAGCCTCAGCGATGGAAGCCAGTGACTGTGAAACAGAACCAGGTGCCTCTGGAGCATTTCCTGAATTTGCATTTTAGTTTCCTTCTAGCAACGAAATGCAGATGAGGAAAATTCAAGGGAAAGCCTCAAGATACCATGCAAGGGGGTGCAAGCCTCTCACCCGTTTTATCACTTCTGTGTAGGAGGAGTTAAGAGATATGTCATTCAAATTCATAGTAAAACACTAGTCAAGTTTCAAGACACTCTTGTGAATGAGGGTTTGCAGAGGCCTGATAGATGATTTCAGATTATTAAACATAACAAAATTATTCCTGAAGTCTTGCAAATCACAACTGGAAAATCATCTTTCTTGTTTTGCTAAGGCTTTAAAAATATCTCAGACTGGGTCCTGCAGGATCAAGATGTCGCCAAGTTAGGAGCTGGGTGGGACCTTGCGGCCAGAAGCCAGTGCTGTTCCACAAATGCAAAGCAAGAGGCCGCACAGCCCAGACACAAGGTGGTAACATGGATTTGTTGGCAGAAAGCATTTGTTGGTTCAAGAACATTAAGTACTGATTCCTCCAAAATGTGAGATGATCAGTAAAGTTCCCCTTCGTTGCAGTGAGCGCACCGTGCACACACTGTAGGGGCGTGGCCCTTCCTACACAAGGCAGGTGTTCTCGGAAAGATCAAGAAAGGCCTTGCTTACCTGGACAAATGACCGGCCCAGCCTCCCGCTCTGCCCCGCTTGCACATGGGAAGTGCAGGTTTCGGGAAGCGTTTGGTCCCGCTTGGCTGACTGCAGTCCGTCATAGCTGTAGATTGTGGTCAGCTGGCACATGGGCCCATCTGGTCCTGGGACTGGAAGGCGGGATCTGCCCAGGCGAGGACTCCGAAGCTCGTCTGACGTTCTTCCAGGCTTGGAGGACACACTAAGCCGGAGGGAGCAAATGGGTCCTAGGTTCCATTTTGTACAGAAGCCCAGCATTCCACTTGAGATCTCTGTTAAAGTTTGTAAGTTCTTTGATAATCAAATAACTTTATAAAGCTTAGGACCACCTTTGCATTTTTGAGCCACGTATATTGATAATCTGTGTATTTCAAAATACAAAATGTGCTTAAATTTCTTAGCTACTTTAAAATATTCTTCTAACCCTAAGGTAAAGCATTTATTTAAATAACAAGCCTCTGTTACACATTCATAATACTCTTCAGGAGCCATGTGTCTTATTGATAAAAATTTTACCAAAAAATGTGTACAGAAACACATTTACATCTAAATGATGAAAAATGTACCACTCATCTGCTTAATTATATGTGTTTTTAACAAATTTTCTAAAAAATGTTCTCAGGTATTTCCAAAAATGAAATAATAGTTGACATTCACAGATTTCTTTCACACAGGAGTCTTCAGGGCCCCGTGGCTTCACACAGAAAGTATCTAAAACCAGGTAGTGTTACGGAGTGCTGCTGATGTATGTGCTTGGGCTTCCAGCTAATTGAGCTGTGATAAATTACCTAAGCATTGTTATTCTACTAATGACTGCTTATGCAGTCAGTGTTGAGTTTAATCATTTAGCAGCAGTGCTTTGAAGCTGCATGCAAATGCCTAATGAAATGGTGCTATCAATTATTCAGCAATGTTCCTGAAATTCAGCCTCCAGAACAGCAGCCCGCTGGGCCCTGGGCCTCACTTGATCTGCGGCCCTGACTTCTTTTCTAGCTTCCTTTCCTCTTGTTGTGCATAAGATCACTGCAAATTTTAAAAAGTGAATCAGCACATTTTCTTGTGGGCAAGGCAGCAGGAACTCAGAGCAGAGCCTCTGCATGGACAGCCTCAGGACGCTGGGAAGGCAGCAGGCTCCCGGCTCCCCACGCGGGGGCAAGCAGGCTGCCTGGGAGGTGGTGGGCGCCTTTCCTTCTCAGATTCTGCCGGAGATAATTTCAGTCTATAACAAATTAACGACCTGAGGAAATTAGTGTACAGTTAGTTGATATGAAAAGCCTCATCAGAGGTTTAAGTTCAGTTACCCATGGTCAATGGTGGCCTGGAAATTTTAAACGGATTAAATTTCCAGAAAAGTAACTGATCAGATTTTTTTACAAGTTTCCATTGCAGTATATTATAATATAAAAGTTCTATTTATTACTAGTTTGTTAAACTCTTGGTGCATCTGCTGTACAAATTAGACTTTAAACTTAACTGTAGGTAGGAATGTATAGCAGAAAAGTTGGAGGTAGGGATATAGCTCCGTGCCAGAGCGCCTGCCTCTGGAGGCCCTGTTCTTGATCCCCAACACTCCAGAGAAAAGAAGATAGATAAAGGAAGAAAGAAAAAGCAGAGAAAAGATAGTGTTACTCCATATACACTGGGGTCTTAGAACATATTCCCAAAGACCAGGGAGCCACTGGACTTTCAGTATTTTAAATTATTGAAGAAAATTATTATTTAATCACGTCAACGAGAACACTGAATCTGAATCTAACCTGAGATGCCAGATACTCCCAGCACGCCCTCACATTTTAAAGATGTCTTTTAGATCTGGTGGATAATTTTAAGGAACATATAAGCATATTTATACTTTCTGTTTTCATAAAATAATATGTAACAATTGGGTTTCTGCACTGCGTGGAACATGGTTGACATTTTGGTACCACTCTTGAGTTTCCAAGCTGATGGTTATTTTTATTGATTTGTTTTTTTCATTTATTTGTATTACTTTTGGCCTTAGAGATTTAACGAAAAGCCCAAAGCAGGTGTACCTTATGCCCCTGAAGCTATGTCCTGTAGACCTTGACACCTTTCATCAAGTAACGTTTTACCTAGAACTCTGCTTGGAGTTGAGATTTCTTTGTCTTGCTGTAACTGGTCCTGGCCTAAGCCCTTGCGTCTCCATCCAACCCTGTCTGCCTCCATCCCCTCATCAGGTGACCTTGCGGTCACCTTAAGTCCCCTACAGGAAATGATAGGAAAATAACCTTTATTTTTTGGTGCTAGGAATTGAGCCCAGACGTTTTTACGTTCCAGGCAGGTGCTGTGTCCTAGCCCCCAAATGCTGTTTCATCACACGATAAAATACCTGGATTTGCTGTTCCAGGGCAAAGAGGAATTCTGTTGAGGAAAGTCTTTTCAAGATCCACAAACGTACACATTAAAGTGAAATGGCAGCTGAGGTGATAGCAGGCGACTTGTCGTGAGGCTTCTGTGTCGGTGTGCACGTGAGGGGGAATCCTCATCTACTCCGCAGGACGACCGCGTTCCTTGTTTCCTTCTGCGCCGTGACAGTCTTCCTTCTGTCAGGAGTAGACTTCCAGCAGCACTTTCCAGCAGAGTTATAGGAAGTAGTGCATGACTGATAGCACTGATGAATTCATTTCCATATTGGCATAGTAATGAACTTAACAATGAACTTATTCTTACTGGGATAAAGGATTAATACTACTGTACAGAAAGTATACAAGGTGTGGGAATGACTGCCGCGGACCTCGATGACAGGTGGGCATTCCCAGGAGACGTAAGCTCCTCACACCCTCTCATCGGCATGAGAGCAGTGTGCTTGGTGGCATAGATATAAGGGGTGAAAACACAAAGAAAGAAGGCAAACAGCTGCACCACCGAAGTTTGTTAGTTCATTGAGAAAAATGGTCTGTGCGTGTATTGCTTGACCAGTTATGCGTGGCTGTATCTTGGAGCAACTGCTTTGAAGATAACAATACTCCATATATTGACCATTGTTAATCTCCTATTCTCTTGTTT
>PVKA01029728.1:0-27980 GCA_004027165.1 Ctenomys sociabilis
TTTTTTTTTTTTTAGTCAGGATATCACTATGTGGTTTAGGCTGGCCTGGAGCTCATAGGGATCCTGAGTGCTTGGATAACAGTCACGTGACACCACTCCAAGACAACTGAGAGTTTTGCAAGCTCTCCCCACCAGTCCATCCCATGCCCCAGAGAGTAAGTGTGTTTAGGGAATGAGGGCCACATCATCTTTATTTTATTATTCATTTATTTTTGGTCTTATTTATTTATTTATTGTGGTACTGGGGATCGAACTCAGGAGCTTGTGCTCGTGAGGCAGGTGCTTATTCCTCTGAGCTATCTCCCAGGCCTCATTTTTGGTCTTTTTGAGACAGGGTCTCACTATGGAGTTCAGGCTGGCATTGAGCTCACTTTCTAGCCTAGCCTGATCTCAAACTTGCTGTGATCCTTCCGCCTCAGCCTAGCATCTTTACTCAGCCTAGCATCTTTAAAACAACCCACAGCAAGGTGAAGGTGTACACCTATTATCCCAGCACTCAGCAGGATGAGGTGGAAAAGATGGCTGTGAGTTCAAGGCCAGCCTCGGCTACGGAGCGAAGCCTCACTGAAAATGATGATGACGGTGATAACAAAAATACAAAGAACCCGGGAGGCCAGCGTGGTGGTCCACGTGCCTGGGGAGGCCAGGCCCTGTCTCTCTGTGCTGCTGCGGCTGCTCGGTGTGCTCAGGTGAAGCCTCAGTCCACTGGGCTCCCTCCACCAGCCCTCCCCGGGATGGCTATGTGCACTCCACAACAACGCAGACGCCCATGCGCAGCCTCAGGCCTGAGCTCGGGGCTCCTCAACCTCACCCCTTATCGACCCCACCCCTGCCCAACCCTGCCCGGGCGCCTGTAGCGCCCCCCGCCGGCCTCCGCATTCCCAGCTCTTCCCTGGGCTGGGAACCCGGGCAGGTGGGGGTGGGGTGGCTGCAATGCCGGCTCCGAGGACCCGCGCCCCCGCGTTCCCCAAAGCCGCTCTCCGGGGCTCCGGGTTTCCTGCGTCCCGCTCCGCACGTTGCACCAGGAAAGGCGCTGGCTCTGGCCGGGGCCTGGGATGATGAACTCCACTGTCCAGGGCTCAGCTCCGCGGGGGGTGCGCGAGGGGCGGCGGCGGCCGGCAGGAGGCGCGCGCGGGCGGGCGCGGGGCGCGGGGCGCGGGGCGCGCGGAGGGGAGCGCGGGGCGCGCGCACGAGCTGCCGGCCGCGCCCGGACAATACCGCGGCGCGCAGCGATGCCCGCGCCGGTGCCGCCCCCGCGCCGCGCAGCCCCGGCCGCCAGGCCCTAGCCGCTGGCGCCGTGACCCACGGACCTCGGAGACATGGAGTGAGTGGCGCGCGCGGGCCGCGCCCCGGGGACCCCACGCCCGCGAGGCGTCGCGATCGCGCAGGCGGCGGGAGCGTCTATGGCCGGCTGGGGAGGTGGGGGGACCCGCCCCGAGGCCTCGCTCACACACCCCGGCTGGGAGGATACTTAAGGGGGGGTGCTCCCTATGCTGCCTAGGGGTGCCGGCCCTGGGACCTTGGAGACCCTTCCCCAGGTGGCCTCACTGTGGCCCCGGCCCAGCTGTGGCGCGCAGCGCCCTGCGCCCTAGACACGCGCTCAGCCGGCGTCCTGCCCTGCTTCTCCAGGGTCCCCGGCGACGGTGGGCCCTTGCCTGAGCCCATATCCAGCAGCCAGGTGCTGCTCCGCGTTGCCACCGGGGAGAAGGGCTTCCTGGGTGTCTGGTGGGTGCTTGGGGACGGCATAGGCGGTGCCCGGCCACGATCTCGGGACCGAGCTTCTCCCCAGAGGGTCCCCAAGATGAGGACCCCGAGTGGGGTGATAAATAGAGTGGGCTGGGGTCAGAACCGTGCTCCCTGTCCTGTCCGGGTGGCCTTGGCTCTGACTGAGCCGCTAAGGGGCTCGCGCTGCAAAGGACTTTGGTATACAGCAGGTGCTCAGTGGGTCTGCGTGGTCATTCGGGGCGGCTCGGGTCACCTAGTCAGTGTGAGAGTGCCCCCCATCCCAGCCTTCCGCTCCTCACTCCCACAGGTGGGTCCTAGAGGTCATGGAGTATGTGGGGACCCCACACGTTGTGGGACTGACTATAGACCATCTGGGCCGTGTCCCCACCCAAGCCAGGCAGGACACTGAGGTCCTCAAGCTAGCCTAGCCTGAGCCGGCTGCTCCCCTGCCCTCCCCACTGGCAGTGTTTTGCAAGCAACAACTTTCCCCTGGGATTCTCTGTGACCCACCACGCCCTGGGTTGGGTGGGAACTGTCACCCCTCCCATCAGGGAAGGCAAAACGCCTGGTGTCCTCTGCTTTTGAAAACCCAGACAAAGGCCCAGCCGCTCCCCCACCCCACCCGCCGGGAGCCCAGCCAGGGGCTCAGGGGAGCCGCCCCGGAGGCAGGCTAGGTCCCTGTCTTATCTGCTCTGTGGTCTCCAACCTGGGAACCTCTGGGCCTCCAGACAGTAGGGCCTGAGGTAGGGGTGTCAGCCAGGAGAGGGAGGCAAGAACACTCCCACTCCGAGTGGTGGTGGAAGGGGACTTGCTGGTTGGACTCCTTTGTTCCTTCTCTGCCATCCCTTTTTCCCTCTGGGGATCTTAAGGCCCAGAGAGGGACAGCAACTGCCAGGATCACACAGCACTCTGAGAGTGCCCAGGCTAGTTGGTCATGGGTCTGCTGTGGTCTCCTGGGTCCCTCACTATGAGTCACTGTTTTCTGGGTGCAGCCAAGGAGGCTGGCATTGTGTTCCTAGGGATGGTGGCAGGGCACCCTGTATGGCGCTGCTTCAGTTTGGATGCCTGCCCTTTGCTCCCAGGGCTGGATGGAGTCGGCTTAGGGCAGAGAGAGGCAGGGGCGGCAGCAACGTGATCGGATCTCCGCTTACCTCAGCAGGTTTCCATGGTGCAGGAGATGGCTGGGAAGTTTTAGGAACGCGTTTAAGAATTTAAGGACATTTAAATTTTGTTGAAGAGTTGAATTTAATGAAAACTAGCAAATAACAAGAAGTAGTCAGATGAACGAACGTTTCAAAAGGTGGGGCACCAAAGCTGGGTTCTCTGCTCTTGGGGTACCTTGTGGCCCTGGATGTGCCAGCCCTAGGGAGGGAAAGAATAGCTGGTTAGGGGTTTGATCAGCAGGCTGGGTTAGGCTTTTGTCTTGTTCTGGGCTGCTCAAACTCTTGGAGATCCTCCTGCCTCGGCTCCCTGGATGTTTTTTTTTTTTTTTCCCTTGGATGTTAAGTTGACAGGGGTGGGCCACCCCACCCAGCCAGCTCAGGGCTGGAAATTTTCTAAGGCAAAGTCCCAACTGGGTGCTGAGTCCTTAACACGCTTTCACACTTGCTAATCTCTCTTTTTAATAAGAGGCCGAGTGGGTTAAAAGGCAACATTATCTAGTGATAATTACAACTGATAGTGTCATTCTGTGTTCAGTGTCACTGTTCTGTTCATGTTTTCTGCTCTGATGTTTGCAGCGGCAGCTTGTGGTTTTCTCACTGTGAGTAGTAATGTACTGGTTTCTGGAGAAAAAAAGAGTTTTTGTCTTTTTGAGACAGTTCAGACAGGCCTTGAGTTCCCTTTGTAGCCCTGCTTCAGCCTCCTGAGTACTAGGATGACCAGGGTGCATGTGGCACCACGCCCAGCTGAGACTTGGTTTTGAAAGATTGTGAGTTTTTAAGGGAGGAATACTAGGAAAGGTAATGCCAGGTGACACCGGAAGCCAGCCTGAGGAGGGCAGGGGCCTTTGTGTGCCGTTGGGGGCCTCTGGGGGCATCATGTGTGAACTAGATGGATCCCTCAGAGCGGCCGAGACTTGCTTAAGCATGGGTGGGGTTCAGGAAGGTCGGGGTATCTTCCTGTGTCACAGCAGCTGTGGGCTGAGGGACCCTGGGGAAAACAGACATCCTGACTAAAGCTTTCCAGCCTGGTTTGTTCTCTCTCACTCTCTCTCTCTCTCTCTCTCTCTCTCTCTCTTTCTTTTCCCTTCAGTACTGGAAGTGGCAACCCGGGCCTTTTGCACTGTGCTCCATCCTTTTTATTGTCAGAGTCTTGCTAAGTAACTAAATTGCGTAGAGGATGAACTTGCCATCCTCCTTCCTCAGCCTCCCAGAGTGCTGGGATTACAAGCATGTGCCACCCTGCCTGGCTCTGATTACTTTACTGAGCAATGTGGACAGTGGCTTCCATGTTCTGGGTCCCTGGAGGTTGGAGGTCCCCTCCCCTCCTTGTCTCTTCCCTCCTTCAGGTGATACTTTTATCACTTGTCAAATGGACAAGCACCCCCCCAAGCCCCTCAGCGGGGGGTCACAAGGCTTAGGGCTCCGCAGTGTCAGGGTGTTGGGGCGCCCAGGAGGGCTGTTTCTGCCTCAGGCAATGACCAAGTCTATCCTTGAGAGTCTCAGATTTAAAAACTGAGCCTTACATGATGGTGCACACCTGTCATCCCAAGACTCTGGGAAGCTGGGCAGGAAGATTACAAGTTTGTACCTAACCTGGGAAACCAAATGACTTAGTGAGACCCTGTCTCAAAAATAAAAAAGAGAGCCGGGCTTGGTGGCGCAGGCCTGTAATCCCAGCACTCGGGAGGCTGAGGCAGGAGGATTGTTGTGAGTTCAAGACCAACCTGAGCTACAAAGTGAGCTTAAGGCCAGCCTGAACTGCATAGTGAAACCCTGTCTCAAAAAGACAAAAAAATAAAATAAAATAAAAATAAAAAAGAGAGCCAGACAAATACCTCAGTGGATTAAAGAGCCAGCAGGGGCCCGGGTTTGATCCCTGGGCCCACCGCGCTGGCCCCACCCCTGGGGCTGGGCATGCTAAAACTGCAATTGAGCCTGGGCGTGGTGGTGCACATTTGTAATCCCAGCTCTTGGAAAAGGCTGTAAACAGGTGGCTCGCTACAAGCCAGATGTAGTAGTGAGACCCTGAATACCCTGTTAGACCCTTCCCTAAAATACAAAAAAAAAGTAAACCTGGAAAATGGGTTGATGGTCTCCTGTATCCGCCTTCTCAGTCCAGGAAGTTGATAAGTCTTCTCTGCTGTTCGTCACAGTGTCAGACAGGGGGAGAGAAAGCTTTCCTCATCTATCCCACTGTGGACCTTTTCAGCAAAGAGTGGGCAAGGGTTTATCTGGCAGGCAGAGGGCCACAGCTGGCAGAGACTCCACTGAGTGCAGAGGCCTGGCGGCACAGAAGCAATGAAGAGGAAAGCCTTCTTGGTGTGTTCTCTGGGGGCCGGGTCCTGCGGGGCACATGCACTGTGGATGGTGTCTGAGCTGGCCAGGGCATGCTGGGCCTTAGGGGCTTCAAGGGCATCTGATGTAGCCAAAGATCCAGGACCCCGCACTGGGGTGGGAAGACACCCGACAGCAGAATCCCAGAGCCGCAGCTGCACGGGGCTGAGCAAATGGTGCCTGGGAGGCAGCACAGGGTCCCCCTGTCCTGGGAGGAGGCTGCAGAGAGATCCAGGGATCCGAGGAGCAGATCTGAGGTCCAGAAGAGTCGCTGTGTCCTGTTTTGGGGATATCAGCCGAGGTTCCGGAACATCACAGCCTAGTCACCAGGACAGAGTCTGAGCCAGGTCCTGCAATGAGTGAGGGCCTAGGTAGGATGGGCTGTGCGGGCCTGACAGTCACAGTGGATGGTGGCAGCAAGGGCAGCAATCTGCAGCCTTCAAGGTCTGTGAGGGACAGAGGCCTGGGAGGCCCAGGGACACTTGTCACGGTGCCAGGCAGTGGTGCCCTTGGTCAATTTTGTTCAAACTGGCCATAGGGAGCTCCAGAGGGGGTGGGTGTGGAGGGCCTATGGGGGTGGGGAGGCTTTATTTATTTAAAGCACTAGGGATTAAACATAGGGTCTCTGTGCTGAGCTCCATTGCCAGGCTTTTTTATACTTTTTTTTTTTTTGTACTGGGGATCAAACTCGGAATCTTGTGCTTGCTAGGCAGGCACTTATGCCGCTGAGCTATCTCCCCAGACCTTTTTTTCTTTTTTAATTTTTTTTGAGATAGTCTCAGACTGGACAGTCCTGCTGCATCAGCCTTTCAGAATGTAAGGATTGCAGGCATGCATCACCATGCCGGGCAAAAACTAATATTTATATTTATATAGGATCTTTTACAGCATTTTTTTTTTTGAGATATGATGCACATTTCATGCAGTCAACCTCTTTGAAACATACATAATTCACACTGGGCGTGGTGACACACTTGGGAGGCTGAGGCAGGAAGGTCTCTGTAAGTTCAAAACCAGCCTGCACTACATAATGAGGCCCTGTCTTCAAATTTTAAAAAAAGCAGCTCAGTAATATTTTTAGTACAGGTTGATCATCCCTAATCTAAAAGACTGAAACTTTTTGAGCTTTAACACAACACCACAGTGGAGAATTCCACGCCTGATCCTTTTGAAATCAAAGCGCAAGTGCACTAAAACCATCCTATAAAATTACCTTCAGGCTGGACAGCTGTAATCTCAGTTATTTGAGAGGCTGAGGGAGGAGGATGGAAAGTTCGAGGCCTTGGGGCAATTTATGAAGTCTGTCTCAAGATTTAAAAGGGGAGGGGCCAGGGAGATGGCTCAGTGCAATAAGCACTTCCCTGGCAAGTGCCAGGGCCTGAATTCAGTCCCTGGTTCTGCCAAAAAAAAAAAAAAGACTCAAGGTAAAAAGGGGAACAGCTCAGAGCTAGGCGCTTGCCCGCTACATGCTGCATCCTTTGTGCCGAAAGCACAAAGCTGTGGCTGTATGTGAAGGTCCGAATGGACATAAATGAATTTCATGTTTAGAATTGGTCTGTTCCCCAAGATGCCTTATCTATGAGCAAATATTCCAGAAGTGAAAGAATTCTCAAGCTGGGCGTGGTGGCGCCTGTAATCAATCCCAGCACTTGGGAAGCTGAGGCAGGAGGGTTGCTGAGAGTTCAAGGCCAGCCCAAACAGCATAGGGAGACCCTATCTCAAAAAGACAAAAAGATAATATTTCCAAGGCTAAACTTTTTTTTTTTTTTTTAATGTATTTGGTACAGGGTCTCACTTTGCAGCTCTGAGTCCCGACTCATAGTGGTCCTCTTGTTTTCAGCCTCCCCAGCGCTGGGATTACAGGCTGGGGAGGACTCAGTGTCACCACGGTGGACTCAGCAGGCCCCGCATGTCTGAGGGCAGGCCCGGCATGGCATGTGTTCCCTGCACTTGCCTAAGCAAGCACCTAGTCTGCTGAGCTACCTCACCAGCCCTAACATTTCTTTTTCTTTCTTGAATACTAGGGATCGGACTCAGGACCTTGCGCTTGCTAGGCAGGCACTTGAGCTATCTCCCAGGTCCTACATTTGTCATATACCCTTCAGATAAGGAGTTCTCAACTTGGTATTAAAGCCAAGCTGGGTAGCCATTGGCAGAATCAATTTTAGATCATCCCATCACTCCAATAGCAAGCTCCATCCCATAAGCAGTCACTTATCCCCTCTGGGCCCCACACCCATGAGGCCACTTCCTATCCTTGGAGCTCACACTGTGTGTGCTGTGTCTGGTGTCTTTCACTGAGCACGGTGTCCTCAGGGTCTATCCATGTTCCTTTTCCTGGCTGAGTAATATTCCCAGGTGTGGTAAAGGGCCAGGCAGATGGATCAGTGGAATAAGCGCTTCCCTGGCAAGCTCAAGGGCCTGACTGAGGTCAATCCCTGGTTCAAAAAAAAAAAAAAAGTTATCAAAACCTGTGTTGCCCTACTGGGTGGCAAAGAAAATAAAGAGTAAGGTGGACCGGGTTTCATGGTCCTGTGAGCTTCAGTGTGAGGCTGGGGTTGCCTTGGCAAGCCTAAGCACAGAGTACCCTTGAGGACAGGCCAAGAAGCCAGGTTGGGTCCCTGGAAGCTGGTCCAAAGGCCCTGTGATTGGGTGGTACTGGAGTCAGGGAGAACTGGAAGGAACACCACAGTCTGTGAGGCTGGATCCACCAGCAAGCCCCCTTCACGCCTCGCTGCCCCTTGGCATGGTCCGGCTCCTCCCTTCCCAGGTTAATGGGTAACAGTTCTGCACGCTGACCTGTGAGGGCCTCTCTACTCTGAGCCACTCCAGGGACCAGGGTGGGCCTAGATACTGCCTGTGCTGAGGCTGAGGGACCTGGGGAAGATTCCCGAAGGACAGGGAGGCCCCTGAGGACTTCCTGGAAGAGATGTGGGTGCGGAAGGTTTGCAACAGGGTCTTGCTCAGGAGTCCAGGCTGGCCCCAAACTCTTGGTGCTCCTCCTGCCTCAGCTTCCTGAATGCTGGGGTCATGTGACTAGGTCACCACACCCTGCTGGGTTGGGGTTTAGAGCCGTGCTGGGGTGAGGCATTGGTGTGCTGGGGTTAGGGGGGCTGAGATTCCTGGGATTTAGGGTGAGGGTGATATCAGCTCAGGATTAAGGTCTGGAGGGCACAGGCTGACAGGAAGTCGCCCGGAAGGAAGGAATGGAGGGTTTAGGGTTAGGGTCACAGTTCGGGTTGGGGCAGCCCTAGGGATACATTCAGGGTTAAGGTTGTGGCTTATAAAGGGGCAAGGGGGGGGGGTCTCTGGTAATCCCCGGAGACCCCCAGGTCCGGCAGGGATGTGACCCAGTCCAACCTTTCACCCCGAGCAGCCCCTTTGAGGAGGCCGGGGCGCCCCTCCCTGCCCGCAGCGCGTGAGTCCCCTCCCCAGCCAAGGTCACAGGCTGCTGGCTCCTGTCACAGCGGCAGGAATGTCCCGGGCGCTGGGCCGCGCTGCCTGGCCCGGACCCCTCGTCCCCGCGCGTGGGACGGACACGTGCGAGCCTGCCCCACGCAGGGCTCCAGCCAACCCTACCGCCCTGGCCGCTGGGTGACCTTGCGGCTGTTGCGTAACCTCTCTGGACCTTTTATAAAAACAACCACCCTCCACAGCGAGGCCTCCCGGGCTGGGCCCCATGAGCTCATCGCCTGCAGCCGGATCCTCGCACGCGCGCTGGAGACGGCGCCCGCGCGGGCCCCCGCCGCCCACAGCCACGCGCAGCCCAGATTGGGTTCCAAGCTCCGTAAAAATAATCGCCGGAGGCTGGGAAGTCCGTGCGCGCTGGCGGCTGCTCCTTGGGCCCTAGGGCGGCATCGCTTTGCTCCAGATCCTGCCCACCCTTAGCCACACTCCAATTTGTCACCCACTTGTCAGCTCTTTTGTGTTGTGAGGCGTGGAGTGGTGGCGCCCGACTGTAGTCCCAGTGATGGGGAAGCTGAGGCAGAAGCATCACTGTGAGTTCAAGGCCAGCTCAGACCTCTCAGTGAGATGAGTCTCAAACAAAAAGATCTTTTGTGATGCGACTTGCGCTGCCTTTGACCCTCCCAAGCTCCTGCAAGACCTCAGGGAGACCCCATTTCCTTTCTCACCCTGTTCAAGCCCTGCCCCCAGGGTGGGGACATCATCCCAGGTCACTCCCGAGACCATGATCATAATAGACTGATTCCTTTCTGTATTTTTTTTTTTTTTTTTTTTTTTTTGTCTTTTTGAGACAGGGTCTCAATATGCAATTCAGGCTGGCCTTAAGTTCACTTTGTAGCTCAGGTTGGTCTCGAACTCACAACAATCCTCCTGCCTCAGCCTCCGGAGTGCTGGGATTACAGGCATGCGCCACCACGCCCGCCCGGCTGACTGATTCCTTTCTGACCTCAGTTCCCCCACCTACCAGTTGATGGTAGGGCGTCAGTAATGAGTCCCTGGGAGTTTTTACTTTACTGTTGTTTTGTTAGAATTGAAGACTATATTTTGTTTTACTTTGTGGAGTTCATGGGGCTGGAGATATAGCTCAGCAGCCCAACGCCTGCCCTGCAAGTGTGCGGTCCTGGGTTCAATTCCCAGTATATCCCCCCAAAAAGTCCTTATGAATTTATGTACTCTCTTGTGTTCACCTCTGTTGCTTCATCCAGGCCCCTTCTGGGATGAATGTGAGCCCCAAAACTGGGAGCACTCCAAAGCCGGGTGTGGCAGTTCACACCTAAAATCATAGGTCTTTGGGAGGCTGAGGCAGAAAGACTATCAAATTCAAGACTACCTTGAGCAAGTTAGCCAGACCCGGCCGGGCGTGGTGGCGCATGCCTGTAATCCCAGCACTCGGGGAGGCTGAGGCAGGAGGATTGTTGTGAGTTCAAGACCAGCCTGAGCCACAAAGTGAGCTTAAGGCCATCCTGAACTGCATAGTGAGACCCTGTCTCAAAAAGACAAAAAAAAGTTAGCCAGACCCTGTATCAAACTTAAAAAGTGCTGGGGATGTAGCACATTGTAAAGGCTCAGGTTTCAGTCCCCACTGGGGGAGGGGTGGTGGAAGCGTCCTCCTGGCCCCGCTTCAGCGACCTGGTCCCCCACTGAGGCAGCCCCTGGAGCCAACAGAATCCTCGCACGCCCCAAGTGCCAGGCTGGGGGTGGGTGATGTTTGCTGCAGGCCCCGCCCCCGCGTGCGGAGCCTCCGCGTTGCCATGGGGACGGTGCGGTTGCCAGGACGACCGCCTCCCGCGGGCCAGCCATCCATCACAGGCAGCGGTGGAGCCCGGGGGCGGGGCTCTGGCGCCCCCAGACAGACCTGGGGGGTGGCTGATGGGAGGGGGATAGGGAAGGGACTCGGGCCCTGGGTCCCCTGCCCGAGTCCCCTCCCTAATGTAGTTGGAGAGGGGACCAAAGGACCTCCTCTTCGTGGGCCTCATTGGGGACTTCGCCCTAGGCCTCTGCCGTGTCCCTCTGACCTTCTGCTACCCTGGCTCAGGGGACAGGCTGCCCAACGAGGACACTGTTCTCCTTGTCTTCAGCCTGGGAAGCCAGACACACAGCCGTCCCTGGGTCCCTCTGTCTTGTCTGAAAGGCCACCTGACCGCCAGGGTGGGGACAGGGCACCGGGCACCCTGCCCAGCATGGCCCTATGTGCTGCTGGACCCCTGGCCCAGGCCTGGCTCCTTCCTGGGTGGGTCCCTGAAGGTCATATTGGAGTTGGAAAAGGAGGGACCCTGGTGTGTCTCCCCACTGGCTGAAGATTCATTGGCTCAGCACCTCTGCTGTGCTCTCTCTGGGCCTGACTTGCAGCTTAGGGAGAATTCACCAGGCAGAAAAAACAGCAGGGGCCCAGGCCCTGTGGTTGTTAAGAGCTGGGTCAGAGCAACGGAGTGCCAGGGAGGCTGGAGGGGCAGAGGTGGACAGAGCCTGGGCCAGGGGCTGGTGCTCAGGCCTTTGGTCCCAGCTCTTGGGAGTCTAAGGCAGGAGGATCGCTGTGTCTCAGAAAACCAAACCAACACAAAGCAAAGGGGCCAAGCCAGCCACAGCCAGTCTGGCTTTCCAGCCAGAAAACTAGATCAGGCTTTGGGGAGCCAGTCTCCCTGCAGAGCAAGAAAGGGAAGACACGGAGGGTGTGACTGGTGCCTCATGGCCCTGGGAAGGACAGAGAGGCATAGGTGCTTGCCAGTCAGGGAGGAGCCAGTGGGGTCACCTGTCAGGGCGTGGGAGCCCGTGACTGCCCAGGCCCCAGGGAGGCCAGGAGACTGCCCAAGTGGGTTGGGCAGGGCACTGTGGGCTCCAGGTTGTCTGGACTGGGGGGGTCACCCAGGCTGGGGCACAGGCTTCAGTGCCTCCGCTGCACCTCACTTCCGCAGATGGGGAAACTGAGGCCCAGGAAGAGGCCCTGGTAGCTTTGGGCTCCAGGATACAAGGCTGAAGGGTGCTAGGGGTGGCACAAGACCCAAGGGTGGGCTGTATTTCAGCCCTGTGATGATAAAGGGGAGGGGAAAGGAGGGGCCTGGCTCCCTCTGCCCGCAGTCCCTGCCCCCTCTCGACCTGACTTCCTGCCCGGTGATGATGCCCTGACTAGGCAGCTGGCCCGAGCTGATCTGAAGGTGGTAACAATAGAAGCGCCCACCTGCCTGGTGTCCCTAGAGGCTGAGCTTGTTATAATCACCACTCACCTTGGTTGTTGTTATTACTATTATTAGGGATAGGGTCTTGGTAAGTCACGCTTTTGCCCTGTCCGGATTCAAACTTGCAGTTCTCCTGCCTCAGCCTCCCAGAGCCCTGGGATGACAGGCGTGCACCAACATGCCCGGCTAAACCCGGTTTTTAAGTTTGTTGCTCTGAGCTTAGCCTGAGTTTAAGGAGGACCTGAGTGCAAAGGAGACAGAGGGATAGGAGGGGCCGGTTTCCCAAAGCCCGGCCTCACACGTGGGAGGGGGCGGGGCTGGCTGGGAGCGCGGCTCCGAGCCTTCCTTCCCCTTGCTGTCTTGGTGTGAGGTCTCTGTCTCCGTTGGGTGCATCTGACAGCACAGCTGTTTGTTCAGAGCCTATTAAACCCACCCCTGAGCCCGGAGGCTGAGATGTCTCTAGTTTCCTCTTGCAAAAACCGCTAATGTAGCAGGGCAGGGACGCATACCTGTCATCTCAGTGCTCAAAGACTGAGAGACCAAGACAGGAGGATCATAAATTCCAGTTCAGTCTGGATATCGTAGCAACATTTCTTTCTTTTCTTTTTTCTTTTTTTTTTTTGGGGGGGGGACCAGGGATTGAACTCAGGCCCTTGTACTTGCTAGGGAAGCGCTTATTCCACTGAGCCATCTCCTCCCTGGCCCCCAAAACAGGGTTTCAATATGTAGCCCAGGCTGACCTCAAACATATGATAGCACCGGTTGGACTCTAATCCTCCTGCCTCAACTTCCCTAGTGCTGAGATTACACACGTGCCACCACACTGACTTAAAATAAATTTGAAAAAGCAGGACTGGGAGGTGTAGCTCAGGAATAAAACATTCCAGGCTTTCTTTGTCTTTTTTTTTTTTTTTGTCTTTTTGAGATAGGGTCTCAGTATGCAGTTCAAGCTGGCCTTAAACTCACTTTGTAGCTCAGGCTGGTCTTGAACTCACAACAATCCTCCTGCCTCAGCCTCCCGAGCGCTGGGATTATAGGCATGCACCACCACGCCCGGCTCGGCTCTTTGTCTTTTTGAGACCAGGGTCTTGCTATGCAATTCAGGCTGGTCTTGAACTCACTTTTTTGTTTTGTACCGGGAATTGAACTCAGAACCTTAGCTTGCCAGGGAGGCCTAAACTCACTTTGTAGCCCAGGCTGATCTTGAACTTGTAATAACCCTCCTCAGCCTCCCCAGTGCTGGGACTACGGGCATGTGCCACCATGTCCAGCTTTGCATCACAGATCTTGATTCCCCAGGACTAGAAAAATAAATAATAAAGTCAGGGGCCGGGGAGATGGCTCAGTGGAGCAAGCACTTCCCTGGCATGTGCAAGGGCCTGAGTTCATCCCCAGTCCCACCAAGAAAATAAATAAGTAGATAAAGTCATGGGTGGGATGGGTCAGTCAAATCCCACTGTTTCCTGCTGTGTGTTTTTGGGAAGCTGGTGCTGCTTGGCTGGTGCAGGCTGCATGGGAAGCCTTAGATGTCCTGGATGCCAGCAGGGACTTTGCAGCACTTTGGGGCTGCAGAAAGCTGCGTGGTAGGCTGGAGGGTCTGGCAGGGCTGTCCTGATTGATCCTCCACTTGGCCGGGAGGGGAGGGACATGGGCATTCCCCAAACTCCCTTCTCTGACCTTTGATGCCCGGTGAGCTCCTAGGCTCCCTTTACAACCTAGCCTTACTGCTGTACTTTCCCAAGTCCTTCTTTCCTCTTGGCTCTGTCCAGAAGGAGCTGCCGGAGGGTCTGCTGAGTTACTTCATGAAGTATAAGACAGAGAGAGCAGCACTGTGCCTTGGGGCCTGGGAAATGTCCACTTGACGGAGGGGGAGGGTCCCAGCCTGACTTTGTCCATCCCCAGGGTCCTGACAGCAGACACTGCGGCCCAGCAAGAGAGGCTCCAGGCCATTGCGGTGAGTCCCTGATGCCTGGGGGATGGGGGACTGTGGGGGTAGGGAAGAGGTTTCAGGCCCCCAGGACCACCCTGCTGATGTCGGGGGACCCCCTCCAGGAGCGGCGGAAGAGGCAGGCAGAGATTGAAAACAAGCGGCGACAGCTGGAGGATGACAGACGGCAGCTACAGCACCTGAAGGTGGGACCCATGGGGTGGGGAGAATGGGTGAGCAGGATCTTAAATCTTTTGGGGGTACTGGGGCAGGATCTTGCCACGCAGTTTATGCTGGCCTTGAACTCACTGTGTAGCCCAGGCTGATGTTGATCTTGTGGCAATCCTCCTGCCTCAGCCTTCTCAGCACTGGTGTTGCAGGCGTGTGGTACCATCCTTGGTTCACACCCCCAAATCTGACCCTGACCTGCACCCCTGTGCCCCAGTCCAAGGCACTGCGGGAACGCTGGCTACTAGAGGGGACACCGTCGTCAGCCTCAGAGGGGGACGAGGACATGCGGAGGCAGATGCAAGAGGATGAGCA
Source organism: Ctenomys sociabilis (assembly GCA_004027165.1). Taxonomy (NCBI): domain Eukaryota; kingdom Metazoa; phylum Chordata; class Mammalia; order Rodentia; family Ctenomyidae; genus Ctenomys; species Ctenomys sociabilis. Next base: position 14,331 of record PVKA01029728.1, read on the forward strand.
GAGGGCCCGGCTCCTGGAGGAGTCCATCTCCAGGTGGGTCAGGGTGTGTGGCACCAGGGAGGAGCCTGCCTTGGCTCCCCTGGGGCTTCCTGGCACCAGCCCAGCTGGCTGCACCCTCAGCAGCCCTGTGCTGACGGATGCTGAAGCTGAGACAGCTTGGTGCAGGAAGCGGGGAGGGGACAGGATGGGAAAGTGGCCTGGGGACAAAGCGCCTGGGTTTCCGGGCTGCTGGAGGGAGGGCCAGGCCCAGTGTGGGCCACAGGGTCACTATGGAGGGAAATGACGGCCAGTATCCTGGAGTCTGTGCCGCCTGTCAGGAGGGACAGGATGAGTGGCCTGGCCACGCCTCCCGCCAGGAACCTGCGTAGGAATCTGTGTGGCCTGGCCTAGTCTGGTGCGTGCCTTCTATGGCTTGCCTGCCCTGTCTCACAGAAGAGCCCAGGCTGGCCCTGCACTCCTGGCAATCCTCCTACCCCAGCCTCCTGCTTGCTGGGCTGACAAGTGTGTGCCACTGCACCTGGCTCTGAGTTGTGGGACAGAAGGAGAGGAGCAGCTCCAGGGGTTTCTGGAGCACTTCTGATGCCATGCATGGGGTAGAAAGTGCCAGGAAGGCACAGAGCACACTGTGGGCACCACCTCACTCCTGCCCACCATAGGCTGGAGAAGGAGATTGATGCGCTGGAGAATGGAGACGTGAAGGAGAACGCAGCCACCCCCAGCCCAGCCCAGGGCCCGGCCCCCACCCCATCCCCCAGTGCCACCCGGGAGGAGCCCAAGGCCGAGATGGTGCTGAATTCACAGCCGGTAAGGGGTGACTGGGCTGGGCCCGAGCAGGTCTCTGAGTGAAGTTTCACCCCTTCCTGACCAGGACAAGTTGCTGTGTCCCTTTGGGCCACATTTTCCCCACCTGTGAGGTGCAAAGGCACCCAAGCATGGTGACATACACCTGTCATCGCAGCACTTGGGAGGCTGAAGCAGGAGGATTGCTGGGAATCTGGGGCTAAGACCTTACCCTATCTGCTTGCCAAGGCCTGGTTCAGGGAGAATAGGATATGTAGACCTCTTTCTCTTGGGAGGCCCCAGGTGCTGTGAAATCCTCCCAGCCCCCACCCAAGGAACCATCTGATTCAGGTCAGGGATGCCCAGGCTTCCTGTAGGGTGTAGGTTTTGAAGGTTGAGTAGGAGCCCTTCAGTGGGCTACTGGGTTGAAAGAAACAGACAGCTTCTCTAACCATGGACACAGTCCAGGGATGTGTGGGATGGGAAACAGGTGCATTTGGGGTGGCTTGACTAGCAGCCAATCCTCAGCCAGGAAAAGGGACCCAGGACAGCTGAGGAAGCAAGGCACGGTTGCTGATCTCTCTCTCTCTCTCTCTCTCTTGCAGACAGCGGCGGGTACGCCCAAAGGTAAGGCTCCGGGAGGAGTGCGCAGCTGGCACCCTCTGGTGGCCGGACCGGGGATGGCAGGGGGTCATAGGTATTGTGGCTACTAAAGCCCTGATTTAAGCGTGTATCTCTTGTTATTGTTCCTGTGGTGCGTTTTCCTAACATCCTTGCAGTGGAAGTGCCACAGCCCTCGGTGGAAAATGAGGAGACTGAGGCTCGCAGGGATATCCTGACTCTGCAGCGGCCCGAGCTTATTCCCACACCTGCCGGGTCTGAGCTTTTTGCTTGCAGCAGATTGGCCTCAACTTTTGCAACTGCAAAAAGGGGCGAGAAGTCAGGTGTGGTGGTGCACTCTGGTCATCCCAGCAGTCAGGAGGCTGAGGCAGAAGGCTCTCCCTGGGTTTCAGGCCAGCCTGAGCTTCAGAGCAAGACCTTGTCTCAAAAATTCAAAAATAAATAAAAGGAAGGAAGGAAGAAGAAAATATATGTGCATACATTAGGAGTATATGTAATAATTTATCACATTCACTAGGCCACTAAGTCTAATAAATTTATTAAATAAAAGTTAAGGTCAACTTTCCGTGCCTCAGAAAGGAGCTTTTTTTCTCCCAATAATATATTCTTTTTGCCTGTAATCCCAGCACTTGGGAGGCTGAGGCAGGAGAATTGCTGGTGAGTTCAAGACCAGCCTGAGCTACAAAGTGAGCTTAAGGCCAGCCTGAGCTGCAGTGAGACCCTGTCTCGAAAAGACAAAAAAAAAAAAGAATATATATATATATATATATATATATATATATATATATATATGAAGTTCAGACAGGCTTTAAGCTCACTTTGTAGCTCAAGCTGGTCTCAAACTCACAGCCTCCCGAGTGCTGGGATTACAGGCCTGCACTACCACGCCCAGCTCATTAAATATATTATTTTTTTTTTTAAAAAAGTAATACAGAGCCGGGTGTGGTGGCGCATGCTTGTAATCCCAGCACTCGGGAGGCTGAGGCAGGAGGGTTGTTGTGAGTTCGAGACCAGCCTGAGCTACAAAGTGAGCTTAAAGCCAGCCTGAACTGCATAGCGAGACCCTGTCTCAAAAAGAAAAAAAAAAAAAAAAAAAAAAGTAATACAGATCAAAGGGAGTTAGCTCAGAAGCATAAGCACCTGCCTGACAAGCCCAAGGTCCTGAGTTTGATCCCTGGTGCACAAACAAAACACATAAGTTATATTTTACAGTGCGTACTGAACATATCTAGAATCACGTTTCTTGCTGGGTGTAGGATTGACAGCCCCTGAAGAGGCTTTGGCCTGATTTGCAGAGCATTAATTATTCACAAGAGGTGTCTCCTTGTCTTACTGGAGAATTAAAAATTAATCATTAAAAAAAAAATCTGGGCTGGCCTCTGCAGGACTCTGTGGGGATCATCTGGGCAGAGAGATAAGAAGGCTGTGGGGCCCAGTGTGTTTCCTCCTGGGAAGGAATCGGGTCTGTGTGTCGGGCCTGGCGGTGCCAGGCTCCGGGCGTCCCGGGGTCTGGCTCCAGAGCAAGCACACAGGGCTCTGGGTGCTGGGCCCTGGGCCTTGCACTGACCTCCCTCTCCCCTCTTCTGTCCAGCAGAACAGAGAGTCTCCAACACCCCAGTGCGCACAGCCGACGGCTCTGGCATGATGAAGGCAGGTGGGTCGGTCCCCACCTGTGTCCAGCTGCCACCCAGGGTCCCCTTTGGTCCCTGTAAGCCCTGGCAGGAAGGGGGAATCCAGGCCCGCTTTGGAGGGGTCTCGGTGGCCAAGGTCACACAGTGGCAGCTGGACCCAGGCCACAGCTCTGCTTTGACGCCTTTATCCTCCTCACTGGCCCAGGCTTCCTGGTGAAGACAGGCCTTATGCATGGCGGCACTAACATGACACGCGTGGCTTTCCTCCCTCCTGTCTCCAGGCTGTGGCTGGAACATGCTCACCACCCCTCCTGCCTGCTACTGTCCACAGGCATTAGGACTGGCTCCTGGGGAGAGGGGGTACAACACCCCTGGAAGTGACCCGCTGGGGTGTGACACTGACGTGCTCTGGGGGCTCAAGTTTCCACAGTACAGGAGTTGAACGCAAGTCACACCCTGCTGCGCTCATCCAGCCCAACTGTATGGGAAGCCTTGGAAATAGATGTTTTTATGGGCAGAAGTGTAAGGCAGCATCAAGGACAAGGGACATTCATTCATTCAACAAATGCTTATGTGCCTGCTATGTGCCAGGCATAGGGCTCATTCTGGAAGGGCTGCCCATTGTGGTGGCAGCGACCAGCCATTCAGTTAACTTGTGGAGAAAAGTAAGTCAGACAGTGCGGGACTTTAGGGAGGAACGTGTTTCTAGGGCTCTGGGGCTGTGGGGAGGACTTGGGCTTTGTCCCATGGAGGATTCTGGGCAGAGGAGGGACCGGACCTGGGTGTTTGTGGTGCCCCCTGGTGGTAGTTGGAGGACAAATTGGGAAAGGCCCGCTGAAGGTTCCAGACTTGACCCTGGGAATGAATGGGGGTGGGGTGGGGGGCACAGAAGGCAGTGCTGGTCACTGGAGGCACCAGGGTGGAGAGGACTTGGGCATGCTGGAGTTGGGGCCTTGTGGGACATAGGAATCATTTGAGACAGGTCCTGCTGGTGACACCCAGCAGAGGGGAGAGCTGGTTGTGAGAGGGGCCCCAGGGCGGAGAGCAGCCTCCAAGGCCAAAGGGCTAGGGACTGAGGAGGACAGGGTTCTGCAGTTGCCCCTGAGGGAGCCAGGCCAGGGAGAAGTCAGACCTTGGTGGCAGACGGTAGGCACAGTGGCATTCGGCCACCTTGGTCTAACAAGGCCTGGGTGAGAGACACAGGACCTTGATGGCCAGGTGGGTCAGGCATGCAGAGGAGGAGAGCCCGGCCAGCAGGGTGGCACACCAGGACGGGCCTGGGACTCCCAGGCCAGGCACTGGGGAGCTATGGCAGGCTATGGAGCTGGGGAGGTTCCACATCCAGCGCTGCACTCGGTTCCCACCACTGCTTTTGCTCGCTGCTGGCCCCCTACCCCGCTTGGCTGCCGCCTGGCGAGGGGAATAAGGACGTGGGACGCGGTTAACCCCGTGCCTCTCATGCCAGCCATGTATTCGGTCGAGATCACGGTGGAGAAGGACAAGGTGACCGGGGAGACCAGGGTGCTGTCCAGCACCACGCTGCTCCCCCGGGAGCCACACCCACAGGGCATCAAGGTCTACGAGGACGAGACCAAAGGTATGCAAGTGGCAAAGGCACAGGGACGTCCTGGGGTACAGGTGTTGCTTGTACCATCTGGGCTTGGTGGCACACACCCATTATTCCAGCGTTAGGGAAGCTGAGGCCGGAGGATCCCTGCAAGTTGGAGGCTGACCTGGGCTACACAGTGAACCCAAGGACAGCCTGAGCTGCAGAGCGAGACCTGTGTCCAAGAGACAACATACAGCCAGTGCCTGATTGATAGAAATGGCCACTGTGGTGGTAAAGACCACAGGAAAACATGGGGCTGGGGGCGACCAGTGTCTGGGTGGGGGAGGGGCGGGGAGGCGGCTAAGAGGAGTGATGGGGCTCTTGGAGAGGTCATAGGGCACAGGAACAGGGTATGGGGTCGCTGGGCGGTAGGATGGGAGGAGCCAGGGCTGGGCTGTGTCCTGCGGACCTCGGGCACTCTGGATGCGGTGGGCAGGGGATGAGTTCTTCATAAATGCTCTTTCCTGGGGCCGGGATTTGGTTCAGTGGGTGTGGTGAGACCCCGGGCTCCATTCCCAGCACTTCAGAAAATGAACGAGTTAAATTAGTATAAATTCCTTCGAGTGACCAGGAGGGGGCGCCCATGGGGCAGCTGCCGGTCCCAGGCCAGGCAGTTCTCCCTCTCGAGATGGAATTACATCCCTTACAGTTCAGCACTTTCAGCGTCATTCAGGAGGCTTGGGTGCAGTCACAATGTGGTGCAACCGTGTTCTCTGCCTAGTTCCAGGACATCCCATCACCCCAGGAGGAAGCCCCATCCATCCCCACCTGTCCTCTCCAGCTCTGGCACCATTAGTCTACTTCCTGTCCCTAGAGTCACCTGTCCTGGGCATTTCCTGTCCACAGAGCCCATACTGTGTGTCCTTCGTGTCTTGTGTGTCACTGAGCAGTGTCCTCAGGGTCTATCCATACCTTGGCGAGTGTCACAGTCTCTCCTTTTCCTGGCTGAGTAATATTTCCCTGTGTTTGTCCAACCATGTGCAGCAGGCTGGTTCTACCACCCGGCCGGGTGGGAGGCCAGGTTAGATAGTGACTCTGTTTCTGCTGAGTAGCCAAATGCTCTTAGAGGTGACTCACTTCCGGAGAGACCATGATGCTGCCCAAGGGGTCCTGTTATGCTGGCCAAAGTGGCACACACCTGTCATCCAAGCTACTCAAGAGGCTGAGGCAGGGGGGACCAGGAAGATGGCTCAGCACCCTGACAAGCACAAGGGCCTGAGTTCAATCCCAAGTTCTTCCAAGTTAAAAAAACAAAACAAAACAAAACAGAAAAAGAGGCTGAGGCAGGAAGATCACAAGTTCAAGCCCTCAAAGCTCCAGTGGCGCAATCAGTTAGCGCGCGGTACTTATATAACAAGTTCAAGCCCAGAGTGGGCAGTTTAACAATTTCAGGAGACCTTGTCTCAAAACAAAAATAAAAAAGAGGTGCAAATATATCATAGTTCAGAGGCCAGGGAGATGGCTCAGTAGAATAAAGCACTTCCCTTGCAAGTGCAAGTGCAAGGGCCTGAGTTCAATCCCCAATTCTGCCAAAAAAAAGCATACATAGTGCAAAGACCTTAGGTGCACTAAAAAAAAAAAGAGTTCCTTGAGCAGTTTGGGTAAGATACCTGGTTGTGTCCCAGCTCTGTGGCCCTGGTCAGAAGGGATACACACTGACAATGTCTTACACACACACACACACCTCCACCTCTGCCTGGCTCCCCCATCCCCTGGGCACTCAGGACCTGTGAGACTGGACTCTGGTTGTTTAGTAATGGGAGGGGATCTGTTTCCATGGCAACCAGAGCTCAGATTCCTGTATGGGGCAGTGGCCAGTGGGCAGGGCATGCCCCACCCTGTGGGCTGCCAGAGTCCCCACGGGTGTTCTTTCCCGGTACTCGAAACCAGAACAGAGTGCTCTTTCCGCCTGGCCAGCGTCCAGGACGGCAGCCTGACCCTTAGCCAGGATGTGGCGGTGACTACAGCCACCTCCCTGCGGCCAGAGCCGCTGCTTAACAGGACCAGGTCTCTCTGGGTCCATGTGGCCAGTGGCCAGGTAGTAAGTGACAGACAGGCGGTGGTGTGAAGTCTTCTCGGGCCGTCGCTTGGAAACAGACAAAGCAAGAGAGGAAGTGTGACTCAGACCTGTTAAGTTGCTGCGGGCAGTGCACACCTGTCGTCCCTGCACTCGAAGGCTGAGGCAGGAAGTTTCCAAGTTCAAGTCCACCTGGGCAATTTAAGAAGAACCTGTCTCAAAAAGTAGAAAGATGGATGGGGGTGTAGCTTGATATTTCTAAGTTCTGTTCCCAGGACTGCCAAAAAATATACAACAATAATCAAAGACTACCGAGTAAGCCGAAGACTGAAGAGATAGACGAGAATCCCTCCAGTTTTGGACTGTCAAGCCCTCACGTCCTACTCCAATACGCAGCCTCCTGCTTTTCTTTCTTTTACTTTGGGATGGTCTCACTACGTAGTGAAGGCTGGCCTTCAACTTCCAGTGTTTCTTTGTCATAGTCTCCCAGGAGCTGGGTGGCAGGCAAGTTTTGCCACACCTGGCTTTTTTTTTTTTTTTTTTTTTTGGGACAGGGTCTCACTATGCAGTTCAGGCTGGGCTTGAGCTCACTTTGTAGCCCAGACTGGTCCTGAACTCACAGTAATCCTCATGAGTCATCCTCTTGTGTACTGGATTACAGGCTTGTGCCACCACACCTGGCTCTTTTTCTTTTCCTTCTTTTGTTTTTTTAAAACAGGGTTTCACTCTGTAATTCAAGCTGGGCTTAAATTCACTGTGTAGCACAGCCTCGCCTCAAACTTGTGGTGACCCTCCTGCCTCAGCCTCCAAGTATCGGAGTTACAGATGTGAGGCACCATACCCAGCCCGGCATTTACTTGTCAGTCAGCATAGCTTTGCTCTTCCCCTCCAGCTGCCCCTCCTGCCCCTCCTCCTCATGCCTCCCCTCTGTCCCTGCAGTGGTCCATGCCGTGGATGGCACCATTGAGAATGGGATTCACCCACTCAGCTCCTCCGAAGTGGACGAACTCATCCACAAGGCTGACGAGGTCACCCTGAGTGAGGCAGGGTCCACAGCGGGGGCAGCAGCAGAGACCCGGGGGGCAGCGGCGTCGGTAGAGGAGACCGTCCGGACAACACCACTGCGGCGGGAGATCACCGGAGTCCAGGCCCAGCCCGGTGAGGCCACCTCAGGCCCAGCTGGCATCCAGCCCAGCCAGGAGCCCCCGGTCACCATGATCTTCATGGGCTACCAAAACGTGGAGGACGAGGCCGAGACCAAGAAGGTGCTGGGGCTGCAAGACACCATCACGGCCGAGCTGGTGGTCATCGAGGACATGGCCGAGGCCAAGGGGGCCGCGCCGCCCAATGGCAGCGCCCCGGAGGCGCCCAGCGCCCCGAGCGCCGAGGAAGAGCACCAGGCCGGGCCCGAGGCCACCACCAGCGACCCCCAGGACCTTGATCTGAAAAAGCAACGCTGTAAATGCTGCTCAATCATGTGATCCGGCCCGGACCCCCAGACCCTGGCCCCTGCCCTGCGTGACACAGACCCAGCAGCCCGGCCCCTCCCAGCGCCCGCCGCCCGCCACCTCGTGGCCCGAGACACACCCGTCCGCACCTGGCCCCTGAATTTTCTTCCCACTGAAGAGGGTCTGGCTCCTGCCCATCACTACGCACCCCACATACCCCACCTCTGAGCCGTGCACTTTGCACCCGGTGGGAGGGAAACAGGCAGCCCACTTTTTTGGAATGAGGGCCCCTGCACCCCAAAACTTGTGGCAGCTTCACAGACGTGGCCACCATGGTCCGGCTGGAGTGGCCCATGGCCTCCCTGTCACCCCAGGCCAAGCCTGTGCCTTTCTGCCACCTTCGATGGACTCTCTCCAAGGGGACCTGGAGTCCAGGGGTGCCTGGTGAAGGCGCTGGCCTCAAGGGCTTGGGTGCTGGGGACGAGGCCATGCTTCTTAAGGGGACAAAGTTGAGTCACCCCAGACAGGGTGATCCCGCACACAGGGGCCGAGTGGGTGCGTGGAGCTGGGGAACCCCTAGAGCCGTGACCCTACACAGAAGTTATCAGTAGCCCCAGGCTGTCCCCTAGCCAGGGCCATGGGCTGGGGTCTCAAGCTGCTTGTCCCAAGCTCTTGTCCTCACTGGGCCCTTCTTCCTCCTGGTGCTAATTTGGGGACCTCAGGGGCCACCTCTGGCCTCTTCTCTAGCCTGGGCCCCAGGTCCTCCCAGAAATCGGGCCCTTCCGGCCAGCTCTGCCAGGCTGGGATTATTTCTGGGCAGGGAGGCCCCCTGGGTTGATGTGTGAGACCCCTATTTGCCACCTGGAGTGACGTCACAGGCCCCTCTCACTGGAGGTGGCCTAGAGGGCCCAGCCTGGGAATAGCCATGTGGTCCCCAGCTGCACATTCTGCACAGGCTGTGACCCCTCTTCTCAAGGGTTGGCTTTGGGCCCTGGATCCTGTCGGCCTGGTCCCTAAGGGCCCGGGACTAAGGCCAGCTTGTGGCCAGGTCAACCACATACAGCCACCATGGGACACGCTCAGTGGCCACCCCCGGGACCAGAGTTGGGCCACTACTGAGGGTCTGCTCCTCCGGTGGCTGGAAGGAGGGGCCCTATCTGGGGGTGACCCAGGCAGTGGCCGTGGGACCCCACCACCTCCTCCCTCGAGTCTGCCCGAGTCCCCGAGCTGTGAGCCCTTGCTGAAGTGCCCTTGCTGCCCCTCTGCTTTCGATGTGTGACAAGGCCCTGATGTTCTTGATTTTCCCAGAGAAGCAAATAAAAGTGTGAAGAGCCCAGTGCCCGAGTAATTGGATTTCACCAATGGGGAAGTCCAAGCCAGAGGTGGGGCGGGGCCTGCAGATGGGTGAGCCATAAAAGTGGAGCCCGGCTCCCGGGGCAGCCAATTTCTCCCACTTGCAGCTGAGCTTGCCTTGTGGGCTCACGGAGGCTGCAAGGCACTGGAGGCTGTGCTTGATTCCCATCTGCTTCCAGGCAGCACCTGGGCAGGTAAGGCCTAGGCGTGGGGCGGTTGTGGGGTGTCTGGCTTCGCTCCCTGCTTCCTGGAGAGCCCTGGGTCCTACATCCACCACTCCCCATCCTTTGGATTTGTAGAGCTGAGGAGACAGAGTCCCCATAGACACTCTACACTCTGAGGAGAAACAGCCCCAGGAAAAACACAGTTTGGGGGTTGCTCCATTCTTAGGGGTCCCCAGGTCCGTCTGCTGCCTCTCTGGGCCTCAGTCTACCCACTGAGAGACCAGTGATGTGGGAGCAGGACAGTGAGGAGCTCCTAGCACCCCGGGAGCCCTGGTCTTCCCGGGCCCATGGGAAGGGCTGAGGGGGAGGAGGGCTGAGCTTCAGCTCCCCGCACTGCCATTGGGCAGGGGAGCGTCCTGTGCCTCATTTTCCATATCTGCTAACCGGGGTTAAGACTCCTGTCTGTCCAGTCAGGTTAGATGCTCTCCACCGGGGCACACTGGGCAGGGGGCCACGTGGGTCCTTAAATCCCCCAGATTTGGAACTGGGGACACTGTCCTGGGAGAATAGGCAGCTTCTGAGGGATCCTGCAGTGAGCCTCAGGACAGGGCAGGGAACCCAGTGGGGGGGACCCAAGGCCCTCTCATCTGTGTCCCCTCCCCTGTTTGCGGCCTGGGCAGGTGCTCCACCCTCCACAGATGTCAAGCTGTCCAGAACCCCAAAAGTGTCTGCCCTGAGGCCCAGGATGGGAGACAACCGGATACCCTGGGGAGTCTCCCTGCTGCCCCAAGGGAGACACCTGGATGCCTTCCACACCTCTAGAACAAGAAGTTGGGGCTCAGAGCCAGGTATTGTAGTGCACACCTATCATCCCAGCACTCAGGGAGGCTGAGGCAGGAGGATCACTGGAAATCTGAGGCCAGTTTGTGCTATACAGTGAGTTCAAGACCAGCCTGAACTGCATAGCCAGACTTGGTGTTTTAAAAAAAAAAAACCTAAAGTGAAAAATGGGGCTCAGTGAGGTTCAAGGCTGACCATCCATCTGGAGCGAGGCCGCAGAGCAGAACAGGCCAGCTGCAGGGCTGGGACTCAGTTTCCCCACTTTCAGCACAGCCATGTGGCCACAGCTGAGCCTGGGTGCCCCTCTCCACACGGCACTGGGGGCAGCAAGAGAGCCCAGTCTTGGCTGCGGTGCTGTGGGGCTGAGTTCCGGCTCCCCGGGGAACAGTGCCCGCCTCACCCAGCCCCGGTGCTGGTATCATCTTTCTCCTCCTCCTGCTCTGGACTTTGTTTCCCACGCTGGGTGGGGCTGGGGGACCTGGGATCTGTGGGGCCCTGTTCCCTGGCAGCAGAAGGGCGGAGCCGTGCCGGAGGCTGCAGGGAGCCAAGGTGAGGCTGGGCGAGTGTGGGTAGGTAATGGGGTGGGGCGGCTCCTTTGAGGGCCCCCAGGATTCCAATCCTTTCCTGTCCCACGTTGGGCCCAGCTAGGGTCTCTGGCTGGCACCCCAGTCTCACTTCCAGCCTTGGGGTCCCGTCCTCATCCCCTCGCCCTGTCTGGCACTTCAGGTTAACCCCAAAGGCTCAGATCCCAGAACCCCAACTTTTAAGGGGCCATGGAAGCCCCTGTTTTCTGGGAATTCTAGGTAGACAGACCTTGTGGGGGCTTCAGCAATAAATCCCTCCCCCTAAGGACCAGGGCCCAGTTGAGGACATAGAGTTGGGTGGCAGGGTCCAGCCTGGCCAGCCTGGACCCGGGGTCCTGGCCCAGGCTCTGCAATTCCTCGGGACCTGGCACCCCAGGGCCCCCCGACATGGGGTGGCCGAGCCATTCCGGGAGCCTTTGCCCATGGGCGGAGGCAGGTGCCAGCAGGGAGCAGGTGTTCAGCACCAGGGCCATAAACGGCCTCACTGTGGTGCCACAGGCTACAGGGTGGCGCCGATAGGAGCAGCTTCCTGGGGGCGGAGCGGTGCCAGCCTGTGAACTTACGGACCTGTGTGTGACTTGATGGCCGTCAGCCTCCCCTTTCAGTCTGCCCCCCTGTGAGAAAGATGCAGCGTGCACACCTGTGACTGCAGCTGCTCAGGAGTGTGAGACTGGGGGATCTCAGATTCAAGCTGAGCTTGAGCAAGCTTGGAGCACCTGCCTCAGAAAATGAAAGTGCTCAGATGGTGGTGAGGCTTGCCTCGAGTTCTGGGTTCCATCTCCAGCCTTGGAAAAAAAAAAAAAAAACTCAGTCCCTCCCACCCCCCACCCCCACCTCCTACCACCACCACCACCCCTGCCCCTGGCTGTGGGCTCCCGCAGGGGTGGCTGGGCTAAAGTGGTCCTGTGCAAGATGGTGTTACCACAACTGGGAATATCACCTTGAGGCCCCCTCTCTGTGCCTTCTCTGCTCCTGACATCATACTCACACTCCCAAGGCCCCCAAATCTTTGCAAGAGAGGCATCTGCTCCAGGCCACCCCAAGGTCAGCCAAGGACCCAGGGTGCAAGTATAAGGTGTGCACCACCACCCAGGTGCAGGGTGATTCTGCCCAGGTCACAGCCAAGTGGGTTCCAGAGGCCTTGAACCCAGGACGAGTGGCCCCACCCCCGTGGGATGGGCCCGTGAGTCACCACAGAGGAATGGGCCATAGGCCAGGAAGATGCACCCTCACCTGGACACGCCTAAAGGGAGCCCCAACCCCAAAGCACAAATGCTGGGCTGGAGTGAAAGTCCCTGGCTGTAAATCCCACCCAGTGAATGTCAGTGTACTCACTAAACAAACACAACTTGCTGTGACTTCTGCCTGCCCCAGGGCGTGGGGACAGGGCCCTTGGGCCAGCACTGGCATACGGGGCCAGGCCTGGGGGAACAGTGCCATCTGCATCCCCAGGTCTGGCCGTCTGCTGGTGCTGAGGATCAGACCCAGGGCCTCCTCATTTCTCTCATGTTTTGGCTTGTTTTGTTTTGTTTTGGTTTGGTTTGGGTTTTTTTGGTACTGGGAATTGAACTCAGGACCTTGCTCTTGTCAGGCAAATGCTTGTGCTACTGAGCTACATCACCGGCCCCAGCCTGTCTTTTTATACCAGGCTCTAGCCTGCAGGAGGGTGCTTGCCTGGGGCACAGATGGGGAAGGTACTGGGTGCTGGCAATCTTACCCAGCTGACTGGGAGGCTGAGGCAGGAGGGTCACAAGTTCTGTCCAGCCTGGGTAACTTAGCAACTTAGTGAAACCCCAGGGGTTTTTTGGCTTTATTTATTTATTTGTTTATTTATTTTGCAGAACCAGGGATTGAACTCAGATCCTTGCACTTGCCAGAGAAGTGCTTATTCCACTGAACCATCTCCCAGCCCTAATTATTTATTTATTTATTATTTATTTGGTGGAAACGGGGATTGTCCTCAGGCCCTTACGCTTGCCAGGGAAACACTTATTCCACTGAGCTGTCTCCCTGGCCCTGGTTATTTATTTATTTATTTATTTGGTACAGGGTCCTTGAGCTTGCTAAACAGGCACTTAGACCAATGAGCTACCTCCCCATTCCAAGAAAACTGTTTTTAAAAGGCTACAGTGCAGGTGTTGGGGGACATGCCTGTAACCTCAGCACTTGGGAGGCTGAGGCAGGAGAATCCCTGCAAGTTCAAGGCCAGCCTGGGCTGTATAGCAAGCATGAGCTGAGTAGTGAGAGCCTGTCTCCAAAAAAAAAAAAAGGGGGGGGGCTGGGATGGAAATGGTGCTCTGTGGTGAGCACTGGCCTGGCATGTGTGGGCCTCTGGGCACCTTCCTCAACATCACTAAATACGAATACATACAAAAGCTGGCTAAAACATTCAAGGACGTGGTTTCACCTTGCCTGATGCCCTACTCTGGTTCAGGAAGGAGCTTGTTTTCTTTTACTTTTTATTTTTTGCTTTTAATGTTTCATTTGTTTTGGTACTGAGGTTTGAATCTGGGGCTTCACACTAAGCTCCATTTCAGTCGTTTTTTTTTTTTTTTTTTTTTTTTTTTTTTTTTTTTTTTTTTTTTTTTTTTTTTTTTTTTTTT
>PVKA01029729.1:0-28000 GCA_004027165.1 Ctenomys sociabilis
TGTGTGTGTGTGTGTGTGTGTGTGTGTGTGTCTTTTTGAGACAGGGTCTCACTATGCAGTTCAGGCTGGCCTTAAGCTCACTTTGTAGCTCAGGCTGGTCTCGAACTCACAACAATCCTGCCTCAGCCTCCCGAGTGCTGGGATTACAGGCATGCGCCACCATGCCTGGCTTATCAAGTATATTAAGAAGAGAAACTGCACTGTTTTACCTTTTGTGACTCTCTTTGGAAGAATGATGCAAACAAAATACAAAGGATAAATGATTCTTCCTAGAAAACCTTATCAGCTATTGTTGCCAATTATAAGAAATACTATTTTCCCACATATTCATCTTCTCATATCCAAAAAATTTATTACTCAGTTGAAATAACCTCTCCTTGACAGACAGGCAGAAGATGGTCATGAAATAGGGAAACATTCAATGGCTGATTAGGATCAGTGGTTTCATATATTTCAGACTGGGCTGACTGCACACCCAGTGCCATTAAGAATTCTTTTTTCAAGCTGTGTGTAGGGTGAAAGAGTAAGGGAGCAATGGAGAAAGAATCCATACAAAGAAGGGTGAAATCGAAGCCAGTGGAAATGAATGCAAGTGTCTATGAACTGACTGTGGGTGTCACTGAGTCATGTGCCCTTGTGTGGCTGTGTGATACATTCACCTTGACTTCTTCACACACCCAGACTCTAAGCCCTAGGTGTAAACAGGTTATATACAGGAATATATACTGTTTCTACATAAAGTAGGGACACCAGGGTAACAGTTGTGGGACTAGGAATTCCCTGGGCCTGACTGAAGAGGATTCTGTGAGAGCTACCAACCTGCCTCAACCTCTGAGAACAGGGAAGGCCACATCCTAGCAAGCCCATCTTCCTGGGTTGCTGAAGCTCAGCAGGGAACATAAAACACCTGAGCTAGCTAGTCGGCATATACTTCAAGCTGTATGTGTGTCCCTTGTGCAATTATGACCTTCAGAAGAGCATGAAAGCCTAAAGGGTAAACACTCCTACATGAGCAAAACACAGACTGGCACTCATTGCACTCCCCTGTCTCCAAGCTCCCCAAACTGCAGAGGCCACCAGGCACTACACAAAGCCCCTAAAGGTCCTGAGACAGCTCTTCAATAAAGGAGGCCTAGGTAGCCCTACCCACGGCATCATCCCAATGCTTGACTTTTAGGGCCATTCCTCCACTGTCCAGCTCCCACTGGCTAGCTAAGATTCTGGAGAAAAACGAATGCTTGCTCATGAGAAAAGTTTTAGCTCCATCCTCGGTGACTTACAGTGGCACGCAGAGCCTGCTGCCAGCTGCTGAGGGACAGCTCCCTAAACCAGCCACGCCGAGGCCTATTTTTCGACTGTCTGTCAGAGTGACTAATCATAGCTCCCTGCTCTTTTCTGCACCTCATTTTCAAGTGACTCCTTTTTTCTGTAATTCATAAATCCTTACTTTCATGTGAGGCTTCTATATGATACTTTGTCAAATGTCTTTTGAAAGCCTCTGCAGAAAAATATAACCCACGTCCCAGACTTCTTTCTCTTCACTCTTTCTTCAGTAATGGAATCAATTTTTTTAAAGGAAGACACAGAGCAAGGCAGACACAGCTTCTGGATACACTTTGCCATCCACTGAGGATCTCAATGAGCTTAATGAAAACTCCGTGCAATTTACCCTTATTATGTGCTTTCTGTGGAATTTCTGTGAATTTGAATTCTTCCTTCACCAGAAACATCTATTTCCTTGGAACACTATAAGGAACATTCCCAAAGATGGAATCTATATGTCAATCATATGGGGTCCACATAATCAAACAAGTAAACATTAAGAAACAGTGAGCTAACGGCTATACATTAGACCTCAAATGTCCCCCCGAAGTTTCATGTGTTTGGAAGGTGACTGGATCATGGGAGTATGCTGAGAAGCAATTCACCCACAGGTGAGTTCACTGTTGAATGTGCTGGTAGCAAGTAGGGCTTGGCTAGAGGTGGGCTACTACCAGTGTGATCTAGAAGAATGCACACTCGCTACTCGAGTGCTCTGTGTGTCTCTGTCTCTGTCTCTGTCTCTCTCTCTCTCTCTCTCTCTCTGTCTGTCTTGCTTTGTGTCTGCCTCTCTCTTTGTCTCTCTTTATCTCTGTGTCTCTGTCTCTCCCTGTGGCTCTCTCTCTATGTGTGTGTCTCTCTCTCTTTATCTATCTCTGTGTCTCTCTGTCTCTCTGTATCTCTCTGTATCAGTCTCTCTGATTGTCTCTCTTTGTCTCTGTCTGTCTCTATCTCTCTCTGTGTCTGTCTCTGTCTCTTTTTATCTCTCTCTGTGTGTCTCTCTCTGTCTATTTCTATGTCACTCTCTGTCTCTCTGTCTCTGTCTGTCTGTCTGTCTGTCTGTCTCTCTCTCTCTCACTCTACTTCCCTTTCTCCCTCAACTTTCTGGCTGCAATTGGTTCTTCCACAATGCTACTCCTCTGTTATAGACAGCCAACCATGGACTAAATCCTCTAAAACCATGAGCCAAAAGAAATGTCATCTCTCTCAAGGTGCACAAATTGGGTATTTTTTCTGAGCAAGAGAAAATGAATAATACAATGACCTAATTTCCTGCACTTCAAGATCTCTTCCCATGAAACCAGGGGCTTCTCATCAAAAGACACAAGCATAGGACTTTCAGAACTGTGCAAAAATGGGGAGATAATTCAGCAACATAAGCATCTACATGATAGGCACAAGGTCCAGAGTAAGTAAGATCTCTGGTACCCAAAGAAAAAGAAAAAAAGAACTACCCAGAGGCATGTGAGGGCTTCCTGGTAGACTTTTTAAAAAGAGTCCACTTGGTTCAGAAAATCCTAGAATCCTAGAAGCATAAACCGCTATTTTCTGATCATGTCATCACTTGCTTGTTAGCTATTAGCAGAGCAGACTTGGTGAATGTGATACTGGCACAGAAGTGATACCAAGGTCCAGAGACAGGAGGCTTCTTCTCCAGAAAAGCTGACATGTTGGCACTAGTGGAGGTCACAGAGAGTGCCGACTTGACAAAGGGCAGGGAGGCATGGCCATGGGCCTGGGGACAGACCCAGGAGTGGCCAGGAATGGGAAATGCAGTCTTCTCATTGCTGATAACTCACATGAACAGAGAT
Source organism: Ctenomys sociabilis (assembly GCA_004027165.1). Lineage (NCBI taxonomy): Eukaryota > Metazoa > Chordata > Mammalia > Rodentia > Ctenomyidae > Ctenomys > Ctenomys sociabilis. The sequence continues at coordinate 3,132 of PVKA01029729.1, forward strand.
CACCAGTGCTGCCCCAGATGATCCCTCTAGGAGTCACTTTTGATTTGTTTTGTTTTGTTTCATTGTTACTAGGGATCGAACTCAGGACCTTGCACTTGTCAGGTGGGCACTTAAGCCACTGTACTATCTCCCCAGTCTCTAGTATTCACTTTCACTTTTGCTCACCACTTGAGAGTATAATCAAGCCGTTCCAAGACTCTGTATTTGTACACAAGAAGACATTAGTACCAGCCAGACTGTCTTAGTCACTTTCTCATTGCTGGGACAAAATCCCTGATACCTACTAGTTAAAGAAGAAAGGTATGTTTCAGCCAATAGCTTTTTTGCACTTTCAGTCCATACTGAAAAGCAGGGCCACATGCAGAGGAGCACAACAGAGGAGAAACTGCCTGGGTCATGGCAGGCAGGAAGCAGCAGTCTGCTTTCTTCTTTCTTTCTTCATTCCATCTACAAGCTGACCGGTTGATGCTGCCCACCCTGTGAACAGGTCTCCCCTCTTTAGTAAGTCCATCACTCGCACCCAGAGCTGCACTAAGCTAATCAGTGGCCTAATCCAGGATCACTGCCCATGCTCCAGCCACCTCCCACAAGCCCCACCTGTGAGCACACGAGACTCTGGGGGGTATCTAGATACGAGTCATGACACAGGCTCTCTACAAGACCTTCTTTCACCCCTAATCATTTCTGCATAGGTGCCTGTAAACAGGATGAGAGAATTTGACTACCTCACAAAAGAAGAAATGAGTTCAAATTTAATTCAAATAATAGGAACCATAGAAAGAAACAGTTAAACTCACCTCCAGATGAAGAAACTCAAGAGGATTTTTTTACCATTTTTTTAAAAATAGCCTCTACTTCATCCTTCCAATGAACTGAATAAGAATACAGGACAATAGCACAGTGATTTGGGGGCCAATTTTCTTTAAATACCTTTTCCATAAGACATTGAACCCTTTTGGTATTTGGAAGCTTCAAGACTCTGTCCTCTAAAAAAGCTGCATAAATTGAGGAGTTCTCACACTAAGGCTAGGTCTGTATCTCCCCATCGGGGCCACAGGGCCTGGCTGATTGGGTCTTCTCAGCAAGAGCTCCCATCACAATGATCCCCATTCAAAGCTCCTCCACTTGCGGCTATCTGCATTGCCTTTATCAAGCCCTTTTGTCAGAGCCTTATAATTTAGCTCCAAAAATCAGTGTGAGCTAAAGCTCAAGCTACAAGCTGGGGAGAACTTTTTTTAAAAAGTCATTTAAACTGCATTTTGAGGCATTGGGGGGATTTAAAATGTTGGGGGCTGGCAAGAGTAGAAAATAAAATTTCATCCCCTGTCTCAATTTTCTACTTAACCCCAGTATCCAGTAGAAAAAGGTTATATTTTTCCAAAGTATTTGAAGAATACCTTTTATGAAAAAATATTTTCTTTCTAAATTTCTGACTTGCTCTCTCTTTCTTCCTGTCACTCTCTCTATTTCTCTCTCCCAATGATAAATTGGTTGCTTAGAATATGTTACATGTACTAATAGAAATAAATTGATTTTTCCAGACTATTTGTCCTGTATTTAGCTTAGGAAAATGAGCAGGGACCAGAAGATAATTAGGTTCTAAATTGGTGCTTCCCAGAGTGCAGCCCATAGTACATGGCCGTGCCGGACGCCAGAGCCCATCCTTACCTCCAACGTAGACACACAGAGTAGAGTCAGAGTTGAGCAATGACCCAGAAAATCCACATCCTTACTCACATTTGCACCCTGCCCTACATTGGCCTCAAGCACGGTGGAAAATCTTGGTCCAGCTAAACACTTCCATTGTATCCAAAGATAAAGAAAACTTTATGATGCATATAAAAACTAAATCAAAAACACAAAATCTTGACAATTGGGTGAGCACCAAGAGCATTTGACTGGAAGCTCTTTGCTTCTATTTGAAGGAGACAGACTCCTAGTGCATTTACAGTAATTATATCCCATTTTAGCTATCAAGAAAAAACAAAACATGTAGAGATGATGTGCACATGTTTTAGGATGCAAAATTTAAGGAGAATTGATAGGCAAGTAACCAAGTGGGACACAGATGATGCTGGCAGTAAAAATGGAACAGGAGGGTGCAGAGGTGTCCAGAAGACCCTGGGTGGGGTGGAGGCCCCAGAGGAGGGCCAGTCCTCAGAGCAAGGCCCTCATGCCCTGGCAGTGATGAATCCTGCAGGTCAAACAGACCAGAGAAGGAATCCTTAACTGAAAGGCTGTTGCTGAGCTCCAAGCCACGCGTAGCCTGGCCCTCGACAACTCTCCCAACAACAGAGTTTCAGATTAGATTTCAAGCAGCGCTTTCTAAGCATCTGGAGCAAGAAGAAGAGTATCAGCAGAGAATAAATTCTAATTTATTAAGAACCAGATATTTGTATAAAGAATTGGTTTTATGAAGGGCAAGCAACCTTCACAGCAGAAACTATTACATCACCAGACAAATTTAAAGAAAGAAGAGCACAACAAAATTAAAACAAAGTTGAAGTCAAAGACCCGGAGCATTTATGGAGGGAATAAGTTGAACTTCACATTGTATTTATCCAACTTTTATTTCTATCTCAGTGTCATCAACATCTCAGACTCTTCTCATTCCATGAACTTGTAACTTTTAGCCTCAACAATTAGACCCTTCATACAGTTTTGCTTTTAAACCTATTAATACTTTCTGCTATCCTTGATAGCACACATGAATTGTACAGAATGAAGGGTTTGCCATGATGTTTTCATACATGCACACAACATACTTTGGTCATACCCATCCTCCCTACAGCCCCCTCACCTCCCTGTTATCCTCTTTTACCCCCTTGATGCTTTTCCTTTCCCTAACATCTCCACACACTGATCCCCAACCCTCCACTTTTGAAACCAATTTTCCCCTAGATTCCACAGGAGCAGGTACAGGTGATGCTTGTCTCACTGAGTGTCTTATGTTGCTTAACATGGGGAGCTCAGTTCCACCCTTTTTCCTGGAAGTGACATGATTTTATTTTTTATGGCTGCATATATATACGTGTCCAAGCAGCCCACTTTTCTAAGCATCCAGATGTAAAACACTGGCATTCATTTCGACTTTGCTCAGACATCTCTTCTGCCCTCTCACCATCAAGCCTGTCACCTTCTATGAAAGAACTTTGCATGGGCAACACATCTTAGATTTCTCCCTTCTCAGGACTACCCTCCATGAGCCTCACTCATTTTCTATCCCATATAAGCAGTATTCTTAACCACTTCCAATTCACTCTCCAAAGTTTTCCAGTAACTATTTAAGGGACCCCTCTCATCAAGCTGGCCTTCATTGAATTGCTAACTACCACCATCCCAGCACTATGACCACCAGGACAAATTATCTAGCTTATCTTCAGAGGATTCCCCCAGATCACTCTGTCACCTACTTGTCACCCAAGGACAACCAATGCCAAGCAGCTGTGAATGTGCTGGACTCCCACATGCTGGGATCTGCCATCCTGCTTCAGTCCTCTGTGCTGCAGTAACACCCACCCATCATCCATTTCTCTTAGTCATTTCTTCTCTCTGAGTTTGTGCATCAACCATAGGAAAGTCCTTTCTCCCTGAGCCTTATATATTTCTCAGTGACCTTTTCTCATTTTACACTACTGAGTTCCCCACTCAAGCTTCTGTCTATCTCCCACCTCCCAGTTCTTAAGTCTCTCAACTCAACTTACTGCTCTAGTCCTTCCCAGAACCCAACCAGGCCCACTAATCCCATGCACTCCTATATGCTACCCTTCTTTCCTATAAGTCTGTTTTAACTCCAATCAAATATATCATTGACACTGTGTTAGGTGATGTGATCATGTTGATGAGTTTAAAACAGAAGTACTCACAAGTCTGTACACAGTGTACCTTACACATGGAAAAACACATTTAGAAAAACAGAGAATGGACAGGCCTCCACTGGGCACTCATAGAAACCCAGGCCTGGTGGAAGAGGTGCACAAGGATTTTGAGACACAAAGGCCCCATCCCTTACTGTCCTCCAGCCAGAGGATGCTCCCTTACTAAGGTCCCCTACCCCACTGAGATGCCAGGACTCATTCACATTCTGTTCGTTCCTGGTTTTTGTCCTGATTTCATAAGTACTGGAGCTGCTCCCATGAAAGAGGTTAGCAAAATGGAAATGGTAAAGATAGAAACAACATCACCCTTCTGAATACATTCTTTCATCTCACATCTATGCTCATGACACCTCCATTTTAGGCCTAAAAAATAAAAACAGAGCATAGATTTTCTGCACAAACTTGAAATAAATGATGACTTCTTAGTCCCTTCCCCCATCCTGAACTATTTCTATGCATTCGTTGTGACTTTTTTTTCCACTTCATAATACTTCATGACTCCCCAGTGAGATGAGGTCATGTTCTGTTCTTTGTCCTCAAAACTTTTCCTTCTAATATTTCTTTCCTTCCTCACTTTCTTCTAATGATAAAGTCTCTTATTTTATTGGGAATAGCAGGCAATAGGAAGAGAACCTACCTGACCTCCAGGACTCCATCCAGGCTTCCTGGCCTGTCCCACTCAGTCTTGCCCCTAATCCTGACAAAATACTGTTTCCATCTTCAAACTAAGGACCACCCTTCCCATCTCTCTCAGTTCCTCCATAATACACTTAGAAATTCTCCCTTTTTCAGTCTATATCACAAAGGTCATTCCTTGAGCAGAAATGACTTATTTCCCTGTCTTAAAAAAAAAAGTTCTTCTACTGGGTATGGTGGCACATGCCTGTAATTACAACACTCTAGAGGCTGAGGCAGGAGGGTCCCAAACTGGAACTCATCCCAGGAAGTTCAGTGAAGTAGCAAAACCCTGTCTCAAAATCAAAACTAAGAAATGTCTGGGTATGTAGATCAGTGCAAAGGCAACAAGTACTGAAAGAAAAAAAAAAATCTCTCACTGACTCCTTATGCAATCCCCACCCATTTCTTTCTCCCCTTTCAGTAAAAACACCTCAGGTGATATCCTTCCTTTCGGTGCTTCTAATCCTTCTCTGCCCTTTTCCCTTAAATTTGTTTTGTCCCATCCTGACTAGATCCAAGTCTCTGCTTCTTGTAACTTCCTGAGTGAAACTGAGCCTGAAGACCAGCTTTAAAATTGAACTTTAAGATCACAACAACCTTCTCTCATACCTCAGGGTACAGCTCTATTTTTTATGTAGTATTTATTACCCTCTAATATACCATACATCTTTTCTACCAGCTTTTACTTCATTCATTCATTTATTAGTTTCTAAGCAATGACTGACATATTAATTGGATTATTTAGGATAACAAATCCTATATCTAAGGAACTAATTGGATGTTCTTCATCAACCCTCTTCTAGTCCAGCAACCAAACATCACCATCAAAACCCATCTGATCATAAATGTAGCACTTATCAATGGGGGTGGAGAAGGAAGTTGGGAGCATTGCAAATTAGACTGGAAAATTCCCAGTCTCTTCTGGGAGATCTCAAATTGTAGAATAATTCCAGCTTTTTTTCTGAACAGCAAGATCTAAAACAAGTAAGGTTTTCATACTAAATGGAGGTAAAGTTTAAAGATCATCTACTCTCTAATGTAACAAACACAATTAAAAAAAAAAAATTTTCCCCTATCTTGAAAAAGGAGTGTTCATCACCCGAAACAGTCCTCACTTATCCGACTTAGTTAAAGAACTGAAAGATTCAGAGATACTTCAAGGCAAGATGTAAGAAGCCAGGGCAAAGCTCTCGGCCCTTTAAAGGCTTTAGTATAATTTATCATTTTTGCTTAGATTTCAAGCAAAAATGTCCAAAGCTGCTAGATAGGGGAAAAAAAGAAAGTGTTCATAATGGAGTCAGAGGAAGTTTCAGAATGAGGTGGTCATGGTTCTTCCCCTCTCGGCCTGAGGGAACCCGTGTTAACTGCCAACATAAGGAGAAAGCATGCTAAACATTTAATAGATGCTCATGCAGATGTCAGTAGTTACCCAGCCAGTATCCCCACTTGCAAACCGGAAAATACTCAGTGTTTTCCCAATTTCTGGCAATTCATGTGCCCCAAGTAATAACAGAGTTGGTGAGACATAAAAGGCCAGTTTGAGATAATACCCAATTGCCATGGAAGATAAAGGAATTAAACCTCACATTTAAGAGATCTCTGATAATGGATCTGCAAAAATTTCTGACTAGTCTTTTTATAATTACAAACTCTCAATCCCCGGTTCCGCAAAAAAAAAAAAAAAAACATAATTACAAACTTTAAAAGGTAATTACATACCAGATCCTACTGCTAATGTCTCAATAGATGTTCAAAATATAAGATAACAAATCATTTTGACTGTATTCATAATTATCTTGCTCACGTTGTTATTTGACCCATGCATGTCTCATAGTTTCTTTGGTTTGTCTCCTCCAAATTTAAAACTGTTACACCTATCCAAGATGAAATTCCTGGTGTCTGTTGAGGATTTTCAGATAGAACCTCTGGAGAGTATCTCTGACTGCCAGTTCACAACTATGACCCCTTTCAGCCTGAAGAAGCCAGAGCGGTCATCACACATGGTTCCCTCATGGCAATTTGAGTTACTTCTTCAGAGGGGGAAATGTAGGCAGCCGAATTAGATCAAAATATTATAGACAGTCAGACAGGGTCAGGCCCTCAAGGATATGGAAGACAAGGTGACTTCTTACAACTTGGAAGAGACAGACACTCTTGTGTGGGCCAGACCTCAAGACAAAAGAGAAAACAGACAGCTACATACTTGTCTAGGGAGGAGCATCAGGGATTGATATTCTAAATAGGTATCTATCACCTTGAAAGAGCCCAAATCAGTCACTAACCCAACCCCCAACAGGAAGAGACCCTGTCCTGTATTCATGCCTGCTTGCTATGTGACTTGCTTCCTCATTTGGTAATAGATTTAATCAATTTTCCTGAGCAATGGTGCTTATAACCTCATTGGTTGACTGTAGTTTTGATCCACCTCATGCCCACTTATGGGAGTTCCCATGTTCTCCACCACCTTAGACCCGCTTCAACGCATGGTTTTACTCTATAAAAGTCCCTGGAAAAGTTAGCTTCCTGGGGACCACCCACTTGGGGGCCCACCTCCTGTCCTTTTCTCAGACAAGAGCTTTCTTTCCCCCATAAATATACTCTGCTAATTAAAAAAAAATACAAAGTTTGTCTTAGACCTGGATCAGGCTGGCCCAGTATACATTTACTTATTATCTCATCCTTGTGGCCAGCATCAAAAGCACCTATGACTTGTTAACAAACACAATAATAATCACCACCTAATCTGGGATTTGCCCAACACTGCTTCATTTGAGAACTGTAGCCAGGCTACTCTGATAAGAGTTCCCAACTTGTTTATTTAATAAACAATAATAAGGACTGGCAAGATAGGTCAAGGGAGTAAACAGCTGCTTTGGCAAGTGCAGGGATCAGGGTTCATCCCCAGTCTGTCATGCCTCATCAGGCTTGCCCCTGGGGTGCACTGAGCCAGTGACTGAGTCCAGACTCAGCGATGCACATCTGCAATTCTAGCACTGGGGAGGCTGAAAACAGCAGTCTGAGCTTCATAGTGAGACCCTGTACCAAATACACAAATAAAAAATAAACAACGATAAAAGTAGCAAAACATCAGGGACCTGATATCCTCTTCACATGACTATAAATTGCTCTTACTTTCCTTCATTTCCATTCCGAGTCTTAGTTTTATTATGATTTTCAAAGTTGAAAGAGAACCCAGAGGACACCTCGATTTTACTAAAATCCACTGCCTGCTTCTATGGCACACCTAGGCTAAGCAGAAAAAATAATAAGAAAATATTACTAACATACCCTGAATGTAGTCCAAGGATATAAAACAAAGTACATGTATGTTTATTACAGGGATTAAAATGTCTTTGTAATAATTAGCAAGTGTAGTATCAGCCTTGGTGATATCTTCTGGAGTACAGTCTATCATGGCACTACTTCTTGACTTTTTCCCAGACAAATCCAAAAGAAGATATCATTTAACACACTTTCCTGAGGCACAGGAAATCCCCAAATGTGCAGTAAAGACAGGTTTAATGAATCATCAAAGCAGGGTCTGATGAGTAGATAGTTCAGAATATGAACTACTCTAACAGTAGAATCTCCTCATTGTGGACTCCACAAAAAAAACACTCTAAACAGAACAATTATTTCAAAGAGTGCAACTTTGCCTCTTTTATCAATGGCCAAATGGACTTTCAGTCTTTTGCCAGGCCCTGATATTCCAGAGGCACTTTTTTTTAGTTTAATCATTATGCATTCTGTTATGAGAACAATTGTTATGTGTGAATTTCTTTAGACTAAGTGCCACACATTGAGCATTTGCCCACTTCTTCCTTTCCATTTGAAATGGACTAATTAAACCAGAAACCAGCCACACTAGAAAATCTTCCGTTATTTCACATGCCTCCCATTGACGTGTCCTCCCTCTACATTCTTACTTCAGGGACACCTTTGAATTCATACTTTACAATAATTTATGATCCTTATGCGTAACTAAAATCCCATGGACAACATATGAAGTTTGCAGGAAAGAGAAAATACATTACAAGCTGTGAGGGGCTAATAATTAAACTGGGAGACAGACACACAGATGACAGAATACCTCCGAGCTAAACCCTTGTACAAGCAGCTTGAGTAACTGGGAAAAACACATATTACAAATTCAATACCTAGCAAGACCTCAATAAATCTAGACACAGTAAATCACATTCCTTGATTTCTCCACCTCTCCACCCGCTATGACTTGCATGTGTCCTCGACAGCTCACTTGATGGAAACTTCAACCCTACTGCAAGTGTGGTGGGAGGTGGGGCCTACTAGAAGGCAACTAGGTCATAAAAGTTCTGTCTTCATGAGGCGACCAGTGTCCTTGTGGCAAGAGTAGGTTGTTGCACAGTTACTTCCAGCCTTCTCTCACTCTCTTACTTTCCCCTGGCAGATGGGCATGCTCCCCATGGCCCTACTCACCACAATGTCTGTGGTCCTGCCCTACACCTACCTGCACTCATGCCTTTCTTTCTGCACAAAGTGCTGAGTCATTTGAGAACAAAGAGCCAGCAAATGAAACCCATAGGGGGAATCCCTCCTCTCTAGGGCAACCATGATTGCTAGCAAGGCTCTTTTTTCAGACATTAAGGAGTTTCTAGTGCAGGGCCTCAGGAGATGAGCTAAGCCTATCCCTTAGGTATTGGAGCCTTTTGTGTTATTAGTGTCTAGCTGGATTTGGGGAAACTGCTTTGTACCAACACAAGACAAAAACGGGATTTAAGTTGCCAGTAGATACTGACCTCACAAATCCCTTCAAATTTCTGAGCAGCGCCAATATGAACAATGCAATAATAGTGGATATTAGGAAAAAACGAATGGCCTTAACTGTCTGAGCCTCCCACTTCAGAAAAAAGAAATCTCACCGATTTAGAAGATACTTATGAAACAACTCTATTTTTTTCTGTTTTATGAAAAAAAATTCATAACAAAAATAGGAAAAGAAACTACTGTCTTTTAACCTGTTTAAAAATATAACTTTTTGGGAATTAGATCTTACTACATCTAGATTAATTTTTTTTCCACTTAACACATAAAAACTTTCTCTTCTTCAATCTTAGGTTGTGAAACGATCTTCTTTTCACACAGTGTTGGTAAGACTGTAATTTCAAAACTGTCCATTGAATAAATATATGTGTGTTATTGACACTATATTTAGACATGGAGCTATATCTACATACATGTATATGCATAGATCCATATTGATAGATAGCAAAGTCAAGCAAATTATATCTGATTATATCTGTTTTTGCTATATGTTTTTGTTATATCTGTTTTTTGCTGATTATATGTTTCTTGGTTTGACAAAAGAAAAGCATATAGACTTTATTTAGGAGGCATGATAGACACTAAAATACCAAAACTAAAATAGAACACGAAATAGCACATTGTCTAAGTCTATTCTGGATGCTATAACAGAAGTGTCATAGTACGGTCAGCTTATATCATGTATTTTTTTCCAGACTTACAGTCTGGAGGCTGTAAGTCCAACACGAAGGCACAGATGCTGGAGTGTGTGGCCACTTCCTGTTCACAGGCAGCACTTTCTTCTTGTGTCTTCATGTGGGGGAAGGAATAAGCCAGCTCTCTGGAGTGGATTTGATAAGGAGGATGAGCCCATTCATGAGAGATCCATATCTGTGGCCTAATCAATCTCCAAGACTCACGGCTCTGAATACCATCACATTGGGGATTAGGGCACATGTTACATAGAAAAATGATAGGATCACATTGTGAGGCTACAGAAGTCCCAAAGATGAGATTATTGATCTAACAACATGTTGTTCTACTTTCATTTATTTTTGCACATTTTTTGCTAAACTAAAAATAGTGTGCTATAAATTGCTACATAATGATAATACCTTAGAATGTTCAGTTGTATCACACTCTAGGAATTTTTCAGCACAATGTGCCACTAACAGACAAAGAATCTGGGAACTTGATTAATGATACTTAGATGTTATAATATATAATATATATATATTTGTGTGTGTGTGTGCATATATATATATATATATATATATATATATATATATATATTAATAATACCTGGATGTTACCAGGCTAGTGGGCTGATCCAGCTCTCAGTATCTCTACATAAGAACCATCATTATCCTCTAAATGGCAACTTATTATATTTGGTGCCACTGTCAACCTTAGCTTCCTGCGATTTTCCTCTAAAGGAAAGCATTGGTGAAATGTCTTGAAATGATTTTGTGACACAAGCGCAGTCTGTGAATAAAGTGAAGGAAGTATGCCCTAAATTATATTGGCCCAAATGTATAACACTTCACATTGAGTTCAGTAAATATAGTACTCATTCTATCCCAAGATCTATACTACAGTCTGTCTAAATAATTCAATTCCTATATATTTAATATCACCCATACATTAGCAAGAACTGTCATAGTAAATTCCCTATTTTCTGAATTTAGTTTCCTTACAATGGAATGGATATCAGACACTATATTTGCTCCCTAAAATAACATGATGAGTATTTGCCCCAATATAATCAAGAGGTAAATCTCAACATACATGGTTAAAAGTCAAAAATGGGAAACATTGTAGGAATAAAAATAATTGCCCTCAAATAATATTTATGTCAGACAAAAGGCCTTATTTCAGGGATGCACAATGATATACAGATAAATAATTTATAATAACTGATTCTTACAAAAAAAGAACAGTAAAATGAATGAACAATCATGGAAGACCCAGCACCATGATTTCCAATTCATGCGCTCATTCGCTCGTTCATGCATTCTATGTGGTGGAAACTACATCAAAACTCAATTTTCACCATACTTTGCATACACTCTGATTGAACTCAAGATAATTTTTCCCAGATTTTGTAACAGGCTGAGTGCTTTGGGGGATTAGTGTCATGAGCTGCTACATTAAACATACCTCACTACTCAAGGTGCAGATTCAGGGAAACTATGTTCTTTGGGCATAGAGGAGGAAGTAAAAGGAAACCAGAGCAAAGATTGCAAAGATTGGTGAACTGGCAAATGTTTTAACAGTCAGCTCAGGAAAGGAAAAGTAAAATAAAAAGACCACTAGGTGAAGTATTGTTCCATTTCCATACTCCCTGAGTAACCAATGTCAAATGACTTACTTGACACTGCTGAGCTGAGCACAAACACCCTCATGCACCAGGTAGACAGCTCTAGCTCACAACTAAAGCCATCCATCAGAAGCAGAGTAGGAAATCAAAAGGGGAAAAAATAAGTTAAATAAGTGATGTGCAATGCAGGGCAAAAAAAAAAAAAATAGTCAAAGCAGTCAGATCTGTTCAAAGAACTTTCTAATAGAGGGAGATTCAATTTTTTTAATTGACAAACAATTACATATATCTATTGGATACAATGCGATGCTTTCATGTATGTACATATTTTAGAAAATTAAATCACAGTAACTTGTCTATAACCTCACATGTCTTTTTTTGTGATAAGAATGTTAAATTTTTATTTTATCAGTTTTGAAATATACAGTGCATTGTTAGTAACTACAGTCTCCATTCAGTTCTGTAAAAAAAACTAAAACTTATGCCTCTCTTTGTATGGCTTGGCTTGTGTCTGGCTGCCCCCCAAGGCTCATGCAGTCGTAAGTGAGGCTTTTTGGAGGTGGCTGGAACGGAGGTGTGTGAAGCTTGAATGAAGGATGCGATGCTGGGATTTATCCATGGTGCAACACTAGGATTAAGGCTGCCCACCCTGGGTGTGGTAGCCTAGATAGAATATAAAAGACAGAAAGAAGGCTCCTGCTGGTTATTTGCTGCTTCATTTTCTTCTGCCTGAGAAGCATTCCATGGCAGGAAGACAGCTGCAAAGCAAGAAAGAGACCCAGCTGCTTCTCCCCTTCAGGGCCTCTCTGCCAACCCACCCTTTCTTGGAGCCACCCGAGTATGGACTTCCTTTCTCCTCTTTGTTTCTTTGAGAATTGTTTTGTTTTAGATCCCACATGGCCAGTATAGTACTTGTTTATTTTTAATTTTTTATTTTATTGAAGTACAAATATCAATGAGACAGTTTTAAGACACCTTAACAGGACGGATTCGATAAAATAATACATTGCAAACTGTTTTCATAATGTTTTGGTATCTTACAAGGTGCATACATGATATTATACTTACACACATTATTATAGCAGATGTCACTTATCAATAAATTAAGAGAGTGTAGCTGTTTATGTATCTTATTTTTTATACCTGAATTATATCAAAGATTCAATAATTAATATTTTCTACCTTGTTAATTTCCTAGTGGCTGTCCACAGTACTAGAAGCCGACATAATATCCTGTCAAATGACCATTAGTGCAAATTTTGCCTCTCATAGAATTATGTAGAAGCACGGTGTATCTATCCCAATTCTACTGTCCATTAACACACATCATGATTCTTCCTTTCTATACCCCTTCCTTTGTCTACACCTGTCAAAGATGTGCACTCCATTGTCATTCAACCAATTTAGGTGCCTGCACTCAACCACACAATCCAACACAGTCCAGCATTCCATAACAATAGATGTTCTAGAAACAGACCACAGTGACCAGAACTACATCAATGAGAACGGAAGGAACTCACTAAACAGGACATACAATTAAACACAGGATACAAAGGAGTAAACAACACCAGGTAAACATCATGACAAACATAAGTCAACACATTTCAATTATAACCATCAATGTAAATGGACTCAATTCTCCAATTAAGAGAAATAGACTGGCACAGGGGATTAGGAAACAAAACAATCTAACAATATGCTGTATACAAGAAACACACTTAATTCAAAAGGACATTCATAGGCTCAAAGTCAAAGGATGGAAAACAACACTACAGCACCTCAGAAAAAAGCAGGAGTAGCAATTCTGTTCTCAGACAGTCTCAACTTCAAACCAAGAATGATCAAATGAGACCACTATATATTGGTCAGGGGAAAAATTCAAGAGCAAGCGGCAACACTGATAAATATCTATGCACCAAACACAGAAGTACCCAACCATGTAAGATAAATCTTGGTGGACATGAAAAACCTAATGTCTAAGAACATAATCTTAACAGGAGACCTTAACACTCCTTTATCTCAAAAAGATAGATTAACCAGACAAAAAATTAGCAAGGAAGTAGCAGAACTGAACTAGAGCTTGGAACAAATAGACCTGGTGGACATACACAGAGTGTTCCACCCAACCACAGCTGAATACACATTTTTTTCAGCTGCACATGGGTCATTTTCCAAAATACACCACACACTAGTCCAGAGGTCATGCGTAAGTATATGCAAGAAAATAGAAATTATCCCATGCATATTATCTGACCACAGTGCAATGAAACTGGAACTAAATGACAAAAGAAACCAGAAAATCCCGCTAAATTCATGGAAACTAAACAACACCCTACTCAGCAATCAATGGGTCACAGAAGAAATTCAACAATATCTACAATTCAATGAAAATTCAAGCACAACTTACCAGAATTTATGGGATGCGATAAAAGCAGTTCTTAGAGGGAAAATAATAGCTATGAACTCACACATTAGAAAAACAGAATGGGAACAAATTAGCACCCTAATGTTGCACCTCCAACAACTAGAAAAAGAAGAGAAAATGAAACCCACAGCGCAAAGACGGGAAGAAATCATAAAGATTAGAGCAGAAATTAGTTCAATTTAGATGAAAAAAACAGTTCAAAGAATCCACAAATCAAAAAGTTGGTTCTTTGAAAGGCGAAATAAAGTTGATAATCCTCTAGCCAACCTCATCAAAATGAGGCAAGAAAAAAATTCAAGTACAAGCAATAACAAATGAAAAGGGTGAAATCACCACAGACCCAGCAGAAATTCAGAAGATAATCAATAGTTACTTTACGCTCACAGAATAGAAGACACAGAAGAAATGGACAGATTCCTCGAAAGGTACAAATTACCAAAACTGAACCAAGAAGATATAACAACTCTCAATAACCCAATAACAGCCAACAAAATACAAAACATTATAAAAAGCCTATGAACAAAGAAAGTCCAGGTCCTGATAGATTCAAAGCTGAGTTCTACAAGAAATTTATAGAAGATATAATCCCTACACTCCACAAACTCTTCAATGAAATTGAAAAGGAAGCAGTCCTCCCAAAATCATTTCTGGGGACAAGTATAATACTGATTCCAAAACCAGGGAAAGACACAACCAAAAAGGAGAACTACAGGCCAATCTCCCTCATGAACATAGACGCAAAAATACTCAGTAAAATCCTAGCAAATAGAATACAGCAAATCATCAAGAAGATCATACACCATGACCAGATAGGATTCATCCCAGGGATGCAAGGATAGCTCAATATTCAAAAATCTATAAATGTAATACACCATTTTAATAGACTGAAATCTAAAAACCACATGATCATCTCAATTGATGTAGAGAAAGCTTTTGACAAAGTCCAACATTCATTCATGTTCAAGGTCCTACAGAAAATTGGAATAGATGGACTCTACCTTAACTTGATAAAATCGATCTATGACAACCCAAATGCTAATATAATCCTAAATGGGGAAAAACTGGAATCTTTTACTCTTAAATCAGGTACAAGAGTACTTGTAACTGTAGTATTTGTCATGTTGTATCTGGCTTATTTTACTTAACCTACCGTCTAAATCTCCCTCCATGTTGTAGTAAATGATAGAATTTCTTCCTTTTTATAGGCTACAGATTTCACAATGTGTATCACATTTTCTTTATTCATTCACCCATTGATAGATACTTAGGTTACTACTATATATTGGCTATTATGAATAACAGCACTATGAACTTGGTATTGTAGATATCTCTCCTATGTCCTACTACATGTAATTTCATTGGCTATGTACCAGAAAATATATAGCTAGGTCACAGAAGACTTTTCAGGGTCATGTTTCAAATGCCAGAGAAAGGATGTTGTATGATTTTTCCTATGAGTTAGTATTTCATAGACCCATTTTCTACAACTCAGTTCTCATTTTTCCAATATATAAGTATATAGGTCAGTTTTTTGTTGCTGGGACAAAATACTTGGCTCCTACAACTCAAAAGAAGAAAGGTTTATTTGGCTCACAGTTTCAGAGGTTTTAGTCCATGCTTAGCTGGCTCACAACTACAGCTATCATAGCATGCAAAGCTACTCACACATATATATCGAAGAAACAAGAGAAGAGCCAAAAAATGGAATCAGGAACTGGGCATAACCCCCAAGTTCAAGTCCCCATGATCTACCCAGGTACATCCAGAAAAATGGTTTAGTGCCTGCTTTCCTAGCACATAGACTAAAACAGAAGTGTGGTTTACTAATCTCCTAGGTCTCTCTTAAGCCAGTGAAGTTAATTATCAACATCAACCATCACAATAAATTATTTTTCTCTTAGGGTATAAAACAGTGATTAAAAATATGGGCCATGAATGCCAACAGCTCTTTTTCAGAATCAAGCTATGGTGACTTCATCCCACTGTGAGCTGTTCCTCATATGTAAAATATTAATAATTGAACTTTTTGTCATAATTCAATAAAATAAAAGCAAAAGTAGGATGTTCAAAGAGAAAACAAAAATGCTTTACAAGCTAGGAAGACTTGCTGACAGGGATAAATTGCTACATAGAGACTTTACCCACACCTGAAACATAAACAATTTTTGCTACTTTGTTGAAACCCCTCCAAGCCTGGGAAGTTTCTGAAAAACCGATCTGTTCTTGGCATGAACATGTTGTGTACATGCAAAATTTGCAGCCAACCTGACCCACATCATTTCCCACCATGCACTTGTTCAATTCTTGCTTTTCCCCAAAGACTGCTGAGCTCTGCAATTCCTTCCTCTCTTTTGTTATGGAAGCCCCAGCTCAGGCTCGCTTCACTAGAACACTTGTTCAATTTCTAAACTGAACTTCTGGATCTCAATTTGCAAATCCATTCACACCCAAATCAAACTGTCATTACTTTCATTTTACCTCCAATTATAAGGTTTCACAGTCGGCAGAATAATCGTCCCCCAAAACGTCCCTATCCTGATTCCCAGAACCTGTAAATATGTTTCTTTAGATGGAAAAAGGATTTTGCAGATGTGATTAAGGGAAGGCCTTGAGATTAGAAATGACCCTGGATTAATAGAATAATTCCAGTCCCAACCTGGCTTTGTAATTTAGAGATAGTAAGAAAGGCACTGTATTAGAATCAATAAAACCAAACTCCTGAGAATTTTTTAAAAATACTGGGAAGCATGAGAGGAATAAGTAAAATTAATGAGGACCTGAGAATATAATGAAAAAGAATGAATTGTGAATGATACAATGCTAGGAATAAGTTGTGCTGAAATGTGAAGAGGTAATTTTATTAAAATGAAACCAGTGAATAGCTCAGTAGTGGGGGAAAATATTCTCAGTATTTTTTTTACTTGCCTTTTTCCCAGAAATGTCTTCAGTTCCACAATATCAGAAAAAGAACCTGTCAAAATCTGAAAGATCATATCTGGCAAAGTCAGTTGAGCCCTCAGGAAGAGAAGGCTTGTGTAAATGTGATGTGTTATTTTGTTGTCAGGGAAAGGGTTCCCAGTCAGCTCCAAGACAATGATGGAAACTGTGTTTATCACAATCCTGGCAATGCTGTTCAGACTCCTGGTGATGATTCTGGAAACCCTACAAGTGGAAGTGCAAATGCTCAGCACAGAGGTAGATCTTCCTGAAGTCCTGGCAGAGTGTCTCTCACATGCATAAAACTGTGTTTGTAGAAAAGCTCTATTAGGGCTTGTGTCCAGATGTCTCCAAAGCCTCATGTGACCATGGGGTCAGGTGCAATCTTTTTCAGAGATGACTGAGTCTAAAGGTTGTGATGCTGGAACTAAGGGTATTGGCTTACTAAATCATCCCACTGATTTGGAACCACTTTAATCCTTGTCTCCGAGATAAAATATAGAGAGGGGTAAAAACAAGCTGCTAAGGTCTTTTGTTGAGTCTCTTGCTTGCTTTGCTATCTTCTGCCTGCCATGAACTGTTTCACCCCGTGATGTCTCTCTGCTACGCCATCCTGCCTGGGAGCCAGCCAACTCTGAACTGAAACCTCTACAAACTGAACTAGATAAAACTTTCCTTTTTAACTTTGGGTGTCAGGCATTTTGGTCCTTACTCTATTTTTAATAGATACCTCTTACCTGTCCTTGGCATCAGCCCAAATCATCCCACACCCTTCTGAGTACCAGCAATGGCCACCAAAGCCCACCAAATCTGCTGGGCAACTCCTCATGATGGAGCTTGAAAGAGGAGGCAGAGGTGTCCTCATCTGGATTCTGTACATCTGGCACTCCTGCCTCACAGGACACGCTGTCAGTTTCTCCCTGGGTATAGAGCCTAAGAGATGATAAAATCTGCCAAGAAATGGTTTATCTGTCCTGCACAGATGCAGGAAAAAAAAAAAAAAAAAAAGCTTTGTCAATTTCTCTGGCATGGTTTAATCAGATGCCTTTGAATGTGGGGAGAGAATAAAGTCTGCTTAATAAACATGTCTTGCTTAAAAACTCTTTGTAATGGCTCAATATTTGTTTCCTTTTCTTCCCTTTACTTTTTTTTTTAATGCCTTTGAAAGCTGCCATTTGAAGCGGGATGGCTGAACTTTCCCGGCTCAGCGTGCTTGCACAGATGAGGAGAGAAGCCGCTATTGTGAGCCTGCTCTTCTTTTTGGTGAGCGAGATAAGGCTCAGAAAAAAGCCGCCAGCCGTCCTGAAATTTAAGAAGACATGCAACCAAGAAGCGCCTGGCATTAGGCTTTTAGGAATGCTCTTATATTATCTATATGAAGACACAAAGATACAAAAAGCATGTTCCTTGTTAGGAAGGAAATAGGGCACATCGACACCATGAACAAACTAATCAACTACCCCCGCAGCATGAAAACACACACAAAGCAGACACAAGATTTTTCTCAGGGATGAAACTTTTGGGGCATTGGATATTTTTGAGACTTAGAAAATAATGATTTCAATAGTTTGCTTTTGTTCTTTTTTCAGAAATTGTAACTCCCATGGGCTTTCTTAAAAAGTAGGTTGCTGTTTTAAGTGTGAGGGACTGTGAGTAGCTCCACCTCACCCATTAGAAGATGGAGCTGTCTCTCCAAACTGATAACTGACTAGCAGTTCATGCTCACATCAATCTATACAATCATCCGTTTGGGAGAGTCCATGGCTTGCGGCCACTGCCTGTTGTAGCCCTGTGTCCAGAGGCCTCTAGGTAAATATTTCTTGCACATTACAAGTGTCATTGTGCCAAGCACATGACTAGAGCTTAGGCTGGCTTGGAAAAAACAAAGTGTCTATTAGTACCTGTGACCTCGGTACACTGATTTAACTCCTCCATGACCCAAATCTGAGCAGGAAGAAGCCCTAGGACTCTGAGGAACACTAAATGGATAACATTTTGTGCAAACTCTTGCACAAAAAGCTGGCACTCACAGCAACTCATTCTGAACACAAGTGTAGAATGTGATATTTTTGTCCCCAACATCCTTCCATAGGCCCAAGAGGATTTCCCTGTGCCTAATATATATTGAAATGAATTCCACATAAACCAGCTCCAGTGATCTGAATAAATGCCATTGCCACTGTTTTTCTTTGATTTATAATGCCTTTTGATACATTCTTATATCAATTCACAAATCACATTCTAAAACAACAATCCCTGCGAAATGTCAAATTTATGAGACACTATCTTAGGCCAAAATGGCTCACACCGACAACCTGAAATTAATCAGCCCTTATATATCTTCTGGATGCCACATTTGGCTCACTTAGTTTTTGTTTTGTGAAATTCAAGCTGACAATCATTCACATGTGTAAGAGTCAGCTATTAAAGAGCATTTCTTTACTTTGAACATATCAACTTAAAAATCTGACTGCTTTTATATAATCCAGAACAGCAACCATTCTGTGGAGCGCTCCACACCTGCCTTATTCCTCCTTCCTGCTCTCTGCCCCATGAGGAGCCAAGGGGTGGAAACTCCTTTTCTCAGTCTGTTTTTTACCTAGAGATATAATGGGACGCACTACTTTCCAGGGAAACATAAGGTTACCAGGGGGAATTATAGGAAATTTCTCTTTTCTGATAAAAGTCAGTGTTGGCACTACTCCTTCCATTTTACTTTCAGCAAACAGGGGTGACCCGGAGCAAGTAGATGTCTTACAAGCACGAAGCTCAAGGGAAGTGCACTGAATATGGAGAGATAAGAGCCCAGACTGAATGTCCTCCTGCAAGCTGCACACAGTCCTGATCCTCTCCTGCTGGCCCCTACACATTCTTGCTACTTGTGCTACCTTTTTGAAGTTTTGCTGTCAGTTGTTTTGTTTCATAAAGCCAAATGCATCCCTAATTGAAATAGTGAGATCCACTTATCACGGACCTAAGTCACTATACTACAGTCAGTTCCCACTTTCCTATCCATCTACCATAGTTGTTCCATTTTATTAGGCCAGAGGAACATTGTTCAGATCAACATATATCCACCACTTGTGATATTTGAAAACTGCACCTGAAGTAGTTTGACTTTGGCTGTTAGTGATTTTATAACAGAGACCAGCCTAACCTACTGAGTAGAAATGCCAATTTTAAGGCCATCTCTAGTGACCTTGATAGCAGAAGAGAAGGGCAAATAACACCTGTCATGGTGATCACCCTCTTCTGTGCCATTTGATGTGGAATCAGAGTTGAAGGGAGCCATAGGTATATGAAGGTATTAAAGCCTCTCTTCAAATGTCACCTCCCAAAAGAGGCCCTCTTGAACCACACTGTCAGAAAAGAACCTCCATGGACCTTTTTGTGTTAGTCAACTTTCTCTTACTGTACCAAAACCCTGAAATGAATAAAACTATAAGAAATAAATGTTTATCTGGGCTCACACTTTCAGATGTTGTGACCCATAGGCACTTGGCAGTTACCTTGTGACCTGTGGTGAGACAGAACACCTTGGCAGGAACATAAAGGAGGAAGCTGCTTGACCACTGGGAAGCAAAGAAAACTGACAGGAAGAAAAGAGTTCCAATATTCACACATGTACTGACAGGACTTTGGAAAGGTGGTTGGACATGGGGCATGACACTCATGTGATTGGATGGCAATTCGATCATGGGACATTATAGGTCACTTGTTGTTAGGTGCAGTTTAATCAGAAGAGATGGATAACTGTGTGGATATATCTTCCTTCCAGTCCCTGCCTTCACTCTCCCTGTATCCTGTCTGCCTTGAGTGAACAGCCCTCCTCTGCCCAGCCCCAACTACCATGTCACTTCTGCCTGGAGCCCACCAATCCTGCAAGAACTGAAGCTTCCAAAACAGAAGCCAAAGTAAACTTCTGTTGCCTCAAACCACTGGTGTTGGATATTCTGTTCCAGCAACAAGAATGTGACAAAGACAATCAATTAGAAATATGACTCTTGGAGAGTTCCAATCTGAAGAATCCAATGTGCATTCAGTCAAGATCTAGTCAAAAAACAAAGTCCATTTTAGGTATTACAAAAGATGTTTGTTGCCCAGGTGACAGAGTGGCAGTGAGGTATCCTAAACATTACCAAAATCATATCTTTACCAACCTAGGGATAGAGGGTGAACAGGTGTGCTATCAAATTCCAGGAGCCTCAAACTCAGTGCACTTTCCCATTGGAGACTAGAACCATTAATGGGGAGTGTGGGCGCCAAACAGGAGATGGAAGAAAACACTGCAAACACAGAAGCACAAAGGGGAAGAATATCTGCTCCAACACCACCAGATCAGCAGCAAGGACACAAGGAAAAGCTGATGCCCTGTATTTACAGAGCAAAGGAGAGAGGACTCAGGAATAGATCTAAAAGCAGAGCAGGAAGACAAGAAATATATTGGGCATGGAGATCCCATGAGCCGTGCAATCACACATCCAAAAGGAGCCTTAGATGGGGCAGGAGTGAGCTGTGGATGAGTAGGAAAGAAAAGAAAAATGTAGACTGAGTAAAAGAAAACCTGTCATTACACGTGTGGTGCAAAATTGGCAAATACTAAAAAATGAGTCCATCATTCTCTAGGGTGTCAGTAACATTCCCACAAGCTAGTTGCTACTTGTGGCACTTAGCTGTACTCAGATGTTCTGAGCTCACAAGAAGGAGAACAGAATGGTATACAAACTGCCTCCTTCACAGTCTTTGTGGTGGTTGCTCGCAGTCCCACATCTGTGTAAGAGAAAGCATGTTTGCACTGAAGAATGTGGAACAGGAAGGAGAGAAAAGGGGAAGTTTGCTTTGAGGCCTAAGCACTATAAAAAATGCCATTGTTGGGGGTCTGCAGGTTAGCTCAGCTGTTTAAGCACTTGCTCATGCAAACACAGCCAGGCACAGGGGACAGGGGTTCAATCCAAGTTCCATATGCCTTACCAGACCCACCCTTAAGGCAGCCCAAGCCAGAAAAAAAAAGCCATTATCAATAATAATTTATGATTAGCAATTTTTAACAAAGATAATGAACATTAACTAAAGAAGAAAGCTGCCTATCAGCAGTATCTTTTCATATTGTTTTGTTACATCTTAGAAGTGATAAAAACATCCGTGCTTTAGTGTAATTGATATTGACAAAAAAATTAAACCTCTAGTGAAGGAACTAGTAGTAGCCATTAGTAGTAATCATGTGCTTCTGTCACAGTTTCTTAAAGATATTTGAAATTTCATAAAAATAAAGGCACACATAAATTATTTTAGGGAGGAAAGATGCTATTTTAACAAGACTGAATATCCTGTCATATAAGTTTTGATTGTAGAAGTCTGGAATCAAAACCATACAAGCACATTTAATAAATCAAATTTTCTAATTATATAAAGAATCAAAATAATAACTTTTCCTGGGATTTGATTAGAGGATAATGGCCAAGCCAGAAGTAAAATTGTGAGAAGATACAAAGAAGGAGTTATTTTTTAGCCACAGGCATTATTAGTTATCTTGGACAAAGGGTCTCTAGGTGAGGGGTGACCGAGGGTCCAAGAACTAAGTAAATGTTACAGAATATTATTCCTGCTGTTGCCACAAATGTCTGTAGTTTATTTGAAGAGACTGATCCATGCGTAGTTGTTTTTCCTATTTAAAAATTAGCTTATGGGAAAAGTTGGTCAGACTAGAAATCACAGTTCTGTTTTCCCTGCCTGCTTTTGTAAGGTCGCTCATTTATACATGCCAATTTCCATACTGATTTCAGGAGTAGAATATAACTTCATTCATCTGAATGGCATTAATCTGACTCATGTTAGTCCTACACTGAGTTTTGTCCTTCTTAGCATGAACTTTGTCTCATGTAGAGCCTAAATAAATGATCAGATATTCAAATATTTAAATAGCTTAATTTAAAAAGACTTGTCAGTAGCTTTAAATATGATGAAAGAAATGATTTAAGTAATCACCTTTGATAAACTTATCAAAGTTAGCTTTGCCTACTTGTCAAAGCAGTTCCGAATTCCTTCATTACTAGAACACACATTGGAGGTTTCCCTTAAATTGTAATGTACTCTTAAAAATAATCAAGCAATTCAAAAAACAGAATAGAATTTACTCAGATCAGACCTCCTTTGCATTCTTTCAGATGTATGAAACCCTGCAATGTCATCTTCACTCAGCACTCATGGGTCACTGAGGTGACACTACTGTAGGAAGATGTAAGTATATTCTCAACAATATTCTCAACAGTATTCTCAAGAAGAAAGTGAAATACTTCTCCAGTGGGTAAATAATTTATACATTTCCTTATCAATATAGTGAATATAGCTACAAAAATACATATTTTCCTATTTCTCTCCTTTAATTGTTCAGGAGCAGTGAAATTCTTAAGGAATCTGCAGAGATAACAAGTGACACAATCACTAGCTGTCACTAGTGGACAGTGCTAACTTACAGATTCCTCCATGGCTGCCTCAGGCAGGTTGGATTCACTCCCAAGTCACCAGGCCAGGAGTGGCTCTTAGGGAACCAGGAATCAAGTCTCAACATCTTCTGCTTTCTCACCAGCCATGTTGATTTTCTGGCAAAAACAGAGTAAATGTGAAACCTCTTAGAGAGGAGTGACTAACTGCTGACGTCTCAGACTACAGCACTTTTCTTGATATTGATGAGCTAGGACAGAAGAACTGTGCTAGTTCCCTGTTTCCCAACCTGTACAAATGCCCCACACACAGTGCTTCTTATGTGTGGAGGTCCTAAATTCCCACTAAATTGGTTGCTTGGAAGGTTGGAAGGAATGCCAAGCTCCTGGTTGAGACCACAAATGATGGGGACCAGGTGGCCTAAGTACAGCTTGGGTCTTCATTTTGGAGCTACAAGCTCTTCTCATCCTCAGGGTTCTGTGAGTTTCCTGGTGTCATGCTACCTCCACCTGTCCCTCATAGATCCTCTCAGAAAATGTGCATTGGCTCTTTACTGTTAGCTTTGCTTTAAGAATAAAATGGGCTGTCTCCCTCCCCATGTGGCTCAGTCATCTTCCTCCACTCCAGGTCTGCAGAACGCTTGATAAACATCCTTGCTTCAGAGCTCAGTTCAAGCAATATTTGCACAGGGAAGTTTCCCACCACTGACCTCTGCATGTAGTTGATCATTCACTGATGGACTACCGATGCACATCAGCCTCCCAACCCAGACACAGAGCTTCTCAAGGCAAATTGACAGCACTGGCTTCTGGACCTAAAAACAACCTGTGGACAGAGAGTGTAATAAATATCATCTGCAGACTTATTAACACCTAGTATGTAGGGCTCCTGTTTTTCCCATTCACATATTCCATCTCTGAAATAGGAACTGATATTACTCTTTTTTTATCAAATAACAAACATATTCATTTTTTAACAAAAATGAGCATATGCCAATTTCATTTTAATCAATCTCAGATCATGTCTCAATGACTTTCTTGTTGACCTTGAGAAAGCGTTGGGGATGTACCAGACTACTTGATCTTCCTGGGCTTTGTTATTCTATTACAATTTAACATTTACACCATCAAATATAAAATTATTACTGCTTGATTTCTTGGATTTATACTTTTTTTGTTTTGTTTTTCATATTTATTAATATTTGTTTTTTTTCATTTATTTTTATTTTATTGAAATACAAATGTCAATCAGACAGTTTCAAAACACCATAACCATACAGAGTCGATGAAATAATACATTGCAAACTGTTTTCATAACGTTTTGGTATTATACAAGGTGCATACATGATATTATATTTACAGGTTTTTATATAGCTGAATTATATCAAAGATTCAATAATTATTTACCTAGT
>PVKA01029730.1:0-28001 GCA_004027165.1 Ctenomys sociabilis
ACACCAACCATTGTTGGATTCCTATTACTTTGTTTAGTGAAATCTTGTACCATGTATAATACTGTTTTCTTCTATCACTATTTTGTATTCTTTAAAAATAATAAGAAGAAGCACAAACAAAAAAAAAAATAAAAAGGTAATAAATGAAAACATGAGACAAGAAAAAAATGTCATAGGACTGTCCTGCTAAAATGCTGTATAAGGTTAAATTTCTAAACTTCTATGTAAAAATATGTAATTGTTTATTCTGATTTTTAAATTTTTTTCTTTTTTTCCTTCACATACTTTAGGGATTTAAAGTTGAACATATCAATACTTGTTGGAAAATGCATGTTCCATATTATGTCTAAGATGTTTGATATTCAGACAGAATTAAGGTTAAGCTCAACTGCCAATGTTGTAGGGCAATAATATCATTAAGCTTCTCTTTTGTAGGGTTAACAGCTTAAGTTTACATACAAAAAATTAGAGAAAAAGAAGGGCTACAAAGATAACCAACATTTTGGCCCTAGCCCTTCAAGGTCAGTGAAGACTCAGGATATAGGAGAACCTGCACTCTAATATCATGTAACTTAGTTGTGTCCCAATTTGCTGATCAAGGACATTATGGGGCCACAAAGGAAATTGATCAATAATGTAGAGTGTGCCAAAGGAGAGTAAACATTCTCTCAGGCCTTCACAGAGAACAAACTGGTCAAGCAATTGCTGTGACTCATCCACATGGCTCTAACTAACAAAGAATCTATGGGTTTCAGGATAAATCCTGAGGGATTTAACTGATGTTGGCAGATACAAAAGTTACAAATTTTTTGTTACATAGGTCTTACTTTATCTTGGTCTTAACCATCCTACAGAAAAGTATAAAAATGAGGTATAACAAGTAAAGCCATATTAATAGGCTGAGCTGTAAAAGGCTCAAGTCAACTTCTGACATTGCCAGTCCTATGGATAACCCACTACTATTATGGACTACTGGACTATTTTGCTGAATTCACACACCAGCAATATTCAAATGGCAATGGAGTACCCATCTCTGACAAAATCAAGCAAACAAGGGCCATTTTGTATCTGTATATTCAAAATAGTTAGAATAGATATACAGCTTCTTTCTCTTAATTTAATGAGAAGAAAGATTTGTAATAATACTGTTTGGACAGGTTATCATGTCTACCTCTTTTACTCTGAATAATCACTATAAAGTCAACAATATGTAATGTATTAATTAATGAAACTGTCCTAATAATTAGTTTTGAAACTGTGTCATTATTGTTTCTCAATAGAATTAATAAAAAAATAAAAATGAAAAGTAAACTTATACCACCCCATTATACAGATTAGGACTATCAAATGTAAACAAAAGGAAGAAGGTACTCTTTATTCTTATTGTTTCATTTGTGAATGTTTTGTGTAAGAAATATACCTTCAATTAGACATAGTAGAATTTCTTAGTCTTTTCATCTAGAATTTGAGCAATGCACAAAATGAGGATAATAATAGTTTTTTTCCTGAGGTCTTGTCATGAAGAAATTAATATTTGCAGTGTGTTTGGCATATTTTTGTTCAATAATAAAATGTTCACCACAATATATTAAAAGTATAAGTCAATATTATAATTAATGTAATGATTACAAATAAACATCATCCAAATGTCTGTATATGCTGGGGAGATAATTGGGCAGGCTAAGCACCTACTTAACAAGAGCAAGCCTTTGGGTTCGATTCCCAGTACCACATGTCATGCCCCAGAACTGGGGAGGCTGAGACAGAAGGATCACTGTCAGTCCAAGCTGCATAGCAAATAAATAAATAAATAAATAATAAAAAATAACAAATAAATAAATAATAAAAATTGTTAATGCATCATGATATTCTAGCAATCTTTTTTGCACAGATGTGAAAAACAGATTCATCTTTGAAAAGCAGTAAACAACTTGAGTCAATACTGGAAGCCTACTGTAGGAATAACAGTGAAGTCTGATTGGAGTAGTAACTAGATAAAGATAAAACAAATTAAGCAAAAGGTTGGTATTTGTTGAATGTCGGGAATAGATAAATGAGGAGCTATTCTCATAATATTGTATTTGAAATGTCTTACTATAGATTTTTTTAAAGATGGGAATTATGTTATATTAAAATGTGGTTTTCCTTAAAAGTACCATTTACATGTAGGAAATAGATTTACAGTTTTTAAAAGAGCAAATGAAAATTTAAAAATATAAATACTCAATTGAATTTTTCTAAGAAATTATTTCTTCACAAGTATTTTTTGATAAATAGAAAAAAATTCTAATATTTGGGATTTCACACATGGAAATGGAGACTTTTGCTTTCTTGAATTATTCTGTAAAGTTAAGTGAAGTCTGAAATGACAAGTTTAATCTTTGGCTAGACAGTTTTAATTTCTATATTGAGTTAAGAAAAAGATGGATATGGGTTTCCCACAGGCTTAGACCTGAGCCAGCCCAAGAGCAATGACATTTGCATAGGTTAAAGGAGAAAGAAAATTGGGCAAGGTGTTAGTTTGAAAGCCAGTCTGGTGTTTGCAGCATGCTGTGGTAATTGTCCTATGTAGATTCTAGAATGTTTTAATGTGAAATGAGATTTTATAACAAGATTCAATCATTCTATTAATCAGTTACTGTACTTTACAAGAAGGTTAGGAAACACTGGAAATTTAACAATGAAGTAAATTTGATTCAGGAAGTGCAGACAACTTAAATTCAAATACATGAAAAATTAATTTTATTACCAGAAATCAATTAGGCAAGATTAGGACTAAATCAGAAATGTCTGATCTACATGGTGATATAAATTAAAATCTCAAAATAAAAGTCCTCCTTTGTGAAAATGCTTCTTATTTATTAGTCAAATTTTT
This sequence comes from Ctenomys sociabilis, assembly GCA_004027165.1. Taxonomy (NCBI): domain Eukaryota; kingdom Metazoa; phylum Chordata; class Mammalia; order Rodentia; family Ctenomyidae; genus Ctenomys; species Ctenomys sociabilis. The sequence goes on from PVKA01029730.1 coordinate 2,876, forward strand.
ACTCTCAGTGTAGTTTGTTAACTATATCTAGAAATTTCTTCTCTAACAGTGTCACAACCCACAGTTTCTTTTATTTTTGGTGGAATCAGTAATTGAATTCAGGCCCTTGCGCTTGCCAAGGAAGCACGTATTCTACCGAGCCATCTCCCTGGTGCTCCACAATATATTTTTATTAATTACTTGTGTGTTGGATACTGCTTAGTAGTACAATCTTACTTCTAATGAACAGTTTTACCTGTTTCCTGCACATAATATTTTTCTTCTCTTATTGAAAGAAAATTGCTTTACATGCATGCCTTTCTAATTGATTCAATGAAATTGTGGAATACAGTTAAATGGCTTAATTTGATTGTGAGATTTAATCTTCGTCAGTTCAATAACAAAAAATCTACCGCAACTAAAGAAAAGAAAAGTTGCTTACCAAGAGAATAAAGATGATCGATATTATAACTGATCATGAATGTTTCCCTAAGGATAAGCCTTAATATAATGATTCAGTAATATGTAGTAATAGACATTGTTCAAATCCATGACCAGAACATCTGAGTACCAGAACACTGGCACATACATATCAGTATGTGATAGAACTTATGATCCCTGTATGAATTTTCTTTGTTTCAAAATTATGATGAGTACAATTCAAGTAATGTGAGTGGAAATAAGGTAAGAAGGTAAATTAAGTTTGAAAATTTAGTAACTGTTGAACAGTATTTTGATGCTGTAAATGTAATTATAATTGCACTGCTTTAAAATATATAAGAAAAAGATATTTGCTCTGTGAAGCAATCTGTATATCTCACCCTATATATCCTTAACAAAAGGGAATTCAAAAGTGGCTGACAGGTAATATGCTATTATTAATTCAGTAGCACTTAAGTAGTTCTCCTTGTGCCTAAACAAACAAAATCTTTTTATTGTGGTTTTATAATGGTTCAATAAAACGGACAATATTAGATGGTTATTAGAACCAGTAGGTAAATGTGAACTTTGTGATCATATTAATTTACCAGTGTTCCCAAAAGACAACTAAAAAAGGCAATTTTCTTATCATCTGTGGTAAATTGTACTAATCACCAAAGCAATACTCATGCAATGAGCTAAAAGAAAGATGAGACATTTGTAATTATAGCAAATGATTAGAAAAGGCTTCCAGATGAGAAGTATGACCCAATGTTCCCTGATTTGTTGCATAATGAGAAAATGTGTGTATAAATTTGCCTACCATTTTCTGCTTAACTGTATGCATTCTTTACAAAATAGGCTCAAAATACTATTAACAAAAACATTCTAGAAAACCAGAAGTTATACCTTCCTCTCTTGTTACAAGCCAAGTATAGTGAAGTAGTTATTACATAAACATTTGCTCTGTTCCCGTGATGTTTAGTTTTATATCAGGGTAAAAATAGAATTTGAAAATTCAAAATACAGCATTTGCTTTCTCCCTTGAATTTGAAAGTTCTCTTTTAAATATCTAATTTATTATTTCTTAAAATAAATGCTACAGCACAAGTTTTTTTCCCAACAACCTGTCCTTTATTTGTGCTTTTGCAAAGTTATTGACACGTGACACAAGTTTGCCTAGTGACTAATAGCTGACCTTAACCAGACAGGATGTTTATCTGAGGATTGAGGTATCTTGTTTGTCCTACATACTGAGGCCTAGTTCCATTTACACACATTTGATCAATTTCCTAGCTTCTGTGGCTCCCAAAATATCTCTCTTTTTTGTTTTGGTTTGTCTGCGATAGGTGTTTCATTGCAAATAGAGATGCCATATTTGGAAAAGTGTTTAAAGGACCTTTTCATACCTGATGCCAGTACAAATATTATAGGTACTTGAATTCAGCAAATCAATTCAATATAGTCCAATAGTCCATAATAGCAGTGAGTTATTAGCAGAATTGGCAATTGTCAGAAGTTGTTGACTTGAGCCTTTTACAGCTCAGCATACTAACATAGCTTTACTTTTTATACCTCATGGTTACACTGTTCTGCTGGATTGTTAAGACCACATTAAAGCAAGACCTATATAATTAAAAATGTAACTTCTGCTATCTGCCAACGTCAGTCAAATCCTCTCAGGATTTAGCCTAAAACCTTGCACCACAGTTTGTAGATTCTTTGTCAGTATAAGCCATCTAGATGAGTTGCAGCCATTGTTTGACCAATTTGCTCTCTGAGAAAGACAGAGAGAATGTTTCTCTCCATGTGACTCTCCTTAGGCACACTCTACATCATCATTCACTTTCTCCTGTGGCCCCATAATCTCCTTGATCAGAAAATTTGAGACACCACTTAGTTACAGGTTGTCCTGAGTCCTCACTAACCTTGAAGGGCTAGGGCCAAAATATTGCCTATCTTTTTATAGCAGAATTTTATTAAATGCTATTTGGATGGCAGTGATTTGGCTAAACCCTATCAATATACACCCCTGTACATTGGATATTTAAGATTCTTTTTTCTTTATTCTCATATCAATAATAGTTTTCAGATAGTGTGTATGACTATTCATATCACTTCTAACTGTCAATAACAATATATTTTTGTGTATATTTTAAAACAGTGCAAAAATACTCTTCCCTCTCAAAATTTGTTTTTGATCAATTATCAAACATAAACCTAGGAGATTAATTTTGAATGTGTAGTTGTATTCCATTGGTCTAAATATCTTCATATCAGTACACATATTGTTTTTCTTTAGCTTAGAGTAATTTTTTAATCTTAAAACTGCAATTGCTCTTTCTTTATTCTTTTTTTCAGTATTGCTTCGGTCATCTTGACTTTTTTCCATTACTTTATAAATATAAGAATTAGCTTTCAATTTCTGTAAAAATGCAGCAAGGATCTATATAGGATGTGAATACAAAGGCATAGTCAAAATCGTGAGGAATCTTCACATTTTTAGAAGATGTATAATAATGAAAGATACATTGCATCATTCATTCCCCTCAAAGTCCTCTCCACTCACTTCTAATATACTTATCCCATCATTTTTGTCACTTTATAAAGTTCTGGAAGTCTTCTCTCTTAAGTATATTTTAAAATGTAATAAATATACAGCAAATTGTCACAGTTCATGGCTCCCACATAGTGCAAAGGATAAGGGATTACTATGAGCCAGTGTCTAATTCAAATTCCATGAAGTTTCAGAGATCCTTCCTTAACCAAGACCCATCAATATGAGAAAGACACCTCTGAACTGAAGCTTCTGTGGGTTTTTATTGCTAGAATCAGGTAGGAAGGACAAAAGACAATTTTAAGTGATAAATCAGAGTACAGGAGGAGAAGGCCAGAGCATTCAATATTTGATGCAGTGCATTTTGATTCTACTTGGATTTTTATGGCCCTATAGACTTCCTTTTAATGTCTAAACATGCATTCTGGGTGGTTTGACATCTGTAGCTCCAAAAGTTATGTCTCACATACTTCTAGCAAATTCCAGTAAATATCCCCCTTGTTTGTTTTGTACATGGGGTTTGGAAAGAAGGATGGGGTAAGGAGAGGTGAGACATTGGGCTTTGTGGAGAAAGGTTGTCATGGCTTTAGCATAATGGGTCTGTTGAAATAGCATACAGAGAACTCTTAGTGCTGCAAGATAAAACAAAAGGAAAAATTAATCCAGTAGCTGTATGAATTCAAATGTGAAGGTTGAGATCAAAGAAAAAGTTCCTAGGATTGAGATGATCCAATGTGATATTGCAAGCCTCCATTTCAAGCTTATAACATTGAGCTGGAAGATGGTCCTAGAGACCAGTAATTTCTGTCTAGACTTGAATGAAAACCACCATGAGATGCTCTTGGCTCTCCTCCTAAGTATTAGAATAATTAAATGGAATTGGTGTGATGCACATGATATGTACACAGCTGAGCTTACTACGTGTCTAAGACCTTGTTGCTGTTCGCAGAGCCAGCCAACAGCTGCCTCCGAGATGGAAAGTCTTTAGCAAGTTGCTTTACCAATATAAGTTTGATTTAAGAGCTCAGAAATGACATTTTGAAAAGATCTATGCATGGTTTGGTGTGCACACTTTGGATACTATGAGTTCAGGATCCTACTTCTACAGATGCAGTGGCTGCCAGTGCCATCACTGCCCCAAACCACTTTTGCCTGACACATCCAAGGGCTGTGGTCATTTTGTCTCAAGCAGTCTCCCACACAATCGTGTGTAAGATTCTTTTGGAGGTAGGCATCAGACCTTAGACTAATCTATACAATTTAATGGAGAAACATTCTTATTATTGATGCATGGGATGAGCTAGGTGGAATTTGCAGGCAAGGAAACATTGAGAGCCCTAAAATGTCCATGCCAAGGAGTGTGCGAACTGTGAAGAGTAAAGGTAGTTTTCTTCTTAGAAAAGACCAAACTATATGGCCAGGAAGTACTTATCATGACATGATCAGAGGCATCATTACCAGGCCATGTAAGTTTAACTATATGTTAATAGCTGCCACTTCCAACAATGTAAGGAAAGAGAGGCTAAATGCCATAAGGTTTTTAAAAGGTGATATAAGTAGATGTCAGAAGAAAGATGTGATAAAGATCCAGCAAGTCTAGGCTTGCAGAGGGCAGCGGATGCCACTGTAATTGAAAGGTAAACTAATTTCAGAATGATCCAGACTGTAATGCCACCAGATTATGGGCTCCCAAGTTTTGTAGGTTTAGGTTATGTCCATGTGAATAATAAAGAAATTGGTTGACTAATATAATGCCCTCCTGAAATCTAGCTCACCTTCAATAAGCCTCCACCAATGAGAACATGTGGGAATACTGGACCTAGAAAAGTAACTTCCAGACTCAGAGGAACATAGGTTTCTAGTAGTATTAATGACAACTTGATGACAGATCCCGTTAGAGTAGTTAGGCCCAATGAAAATATGACTCATATATCACTGAGGCTAAGGGGAAAAACAGTGGTTACTAAAGGTGACACTAATGAATGTATATGAATATAGAAGTAATTCACCAGCCAAAAAGTACCATTCATGACATAATAAATGTCAGCCAAGAGAATATCCAGAGGGACCATATTTTTTATTATAATCCCTTAAAGGGTTAGGAAGGGGAAACAGGCTTTTGCAGAATAAGAGATAACTTTGAATTAAAGGGGAGGCTCAGGCTCCCCCTAGGTGACCATCAAAAACAGTAGGTGTGCATATATGTGTGCAATATATCAGCCCACTTGCTTTTGTAATGCAGTTAAACAGAAGCAGAATGAAAAGGAATCCTTTTACCCCTTTGCTGTCTTAGATTATAGGAGACTTGTGCTACTGCTACCTGGAAGAGGTTTTCTGGGGAGGAAGAAAAGCTGGCCTGTTGTAGCATCTACATGGCCTGTGGGTATATGCTATTTAATCTCTTCCCAGGTGGTTCCTAACGATTGTGCTATAGACGGTAATGGGTTTTTCTCTTGATGTTGGCTTCCCTGATGGTGAAGCACCATCTCCTGCAGGCTGAGCATGGAGTTGCTTCTCACCTAATAAGACAGATGCACATTCCCTCCTCCAAATGAGAAAGGCCACAGGGCCCAGCCCTTCTGGGCCAGATGAAATCTCTTTGTGGGTAATAAAATGTTTTCACCATGCTGTGATACAATCTTCATTAAGATTTCTAAAACTTTAAAGAGAAGAGTGCTTCATATAAAGATTCTTATGAGTGATTGAACACTCCAACATAATCCTCCCTTTTTGGTTTAATTATTGAGTTTTAAGTAGTAAATCTTGATCCCAAAGGGAGACTGGTACATCAGGGAAAAGAGCAACATGGTGGCCTTCTGACTCTCTAGGCTGATGCACTCACTCTCTGAGTCACACCTATTTTCCAAATTTCATTATTTTTTAAACCAGGGTGATTGATTGATTTCTACCTGTCTTGCAGTCTAAGACAACTGTAGTTGTCTAAGATAAAAGACAGCCATTGACAATCTAGCAGTCTAAGACCATCAGGGTTGTCTTAGAAGTTGAACTGTTGCAGAATGTTGCCAGATAACAACTAAGACCTTTCATAGGATAAGCTTGAGATCAATGGAATATAACATTTTAGTGTAACTATGATGGCATTATTATATCTGAAATATTTAAATCTCCATATTAGTACAAAATAACTTTTTATTTACGTTTTCTAACTACAAACCAGTGAGTAACATAAGAAAACTTTTGTCTAATTTGTTATTTCTAACCATACTCTCTTACCAGAGTAACATTTAAGCAGAATATAGTTTATGGGTCATTTCTAGAGTGACACTGTAGACTGCAAGTGTCTGGTAACTGTTATAACATCCTTACACAACAGGCACATAAACAGAAGCATGAAAATATTCACCTCATCTGTCTGGCTTATCATGCTGGACTGGCATGCACATTTCATCACAAGCAGCTGGAATACAAATAGAGGAAAGCCACATGCTTAAGTTTAAAATAATGTAAGTCACCAGTGTGTTAAGCTTTTTCAGTTTGGTAGCTTTGAAACCTATACATTTGAGAAACACAAATAAAAATTTATATTCTGTGAAATTAGCAATAATTATCATTGCAACCATGTAGAAATCTTCATAGTTATTTAGTTTCTACTCAAGACAAACTTTATACCCATTTTATATGCTGTAACTACATTGACAAGCATTATGGGCATGTTTAGAGGTGTGATAAGTTTTGGAAACAGTGCTAATGAATACAAATAGAGTTATGAACCAATATGCAAGCATAAGTCATTTATGCAACAACAGAAAGGCTAGTTTACTCAAATCCAATAGACACAGATCAACTTTAAATGTCATCACCAAATTTAAAGTGATGCTAAATTTTGATTATATAATACATTTTAACATATATTATATAAAATAAAGCATTCATTAATTGTTTTCCTCTTTTTCTTACATATTTGGTACCACACACATAGGACTCATGGGGATGCTCCTGTTTTCAGAATCCCCATCGCTGGGATTACAGATGCGCACCACCATACCTGGACTTGGTAGCCGGTTCAGCATGCCTTGAGGTAGGGCCCGTGTGGCATGTTGTGCTAGAAATCAGACTTTGGTCTTGCCCAAACATGTGCTTAATCCACTGAGCTATCTCACTGGCACAATTATTTTCTTCTATGTATTAAATTTGTGTAGACTTGATTTGGTATCAATTTATCTTTAAAACTTAAACTCACATCATATATATATATATATATATACCAAATATATATGATATATATATGTGTGTGTATATTTATGGTAAATATGCCATATACATAAGATATTTACCCTGATATGCATAAGATGTGCATGCCTGGGCCTTTGTAAACAACGCTGATGGGGGCCCCTTTTCCTGATAAGATTTTCCCTGTTTAAGTACAGTTCTCTGACTTCCCTTTTTTGTCTTTAGGTTTCTCATCTTTTTTCTGCTCCTTTTTAAAGCATAAAACAGTTGATACATGATATAATTTCAGAGGAATCCCCTGCTAGCTAGCTCTTCAGGCCCTCTAGAGGGTCAGAGGCAGAAGGAGGTCTTATGGGACAGAGGAAGGGTATGGAAGCTCTCTCAGTGGAAGGTATGGAAGCTCTCTCAGTGGACTGTCTTTGCTTGAGTGGATCAAAGGCTCAGCCTTTACAAGACCTAATTACTGTCTCAATCGTCAGCCCACAAGTTCACAGTCCTCTGCCTCCAAGCTGTGCTCCAAATGAAATCATACACATTGTCAACTGTAAATAATAAGTTGAGGGTCAGGAAATTTATAGCCAAATGTCTTTAATAAACAATGTAAATATTACTTAAATGGATTTTCCTTTTTGTATTAATTTGATCCATACCGTATGAATGAATATGGAAGAGCAAAAAGAGACAAACGAACTGACCCTGGTCACTTAGCAGCTGGCCAGTTACGAGACTCTGTGCTCATACATGTAACCTGTGACCTTGCAAAGTCATTCTGGGATATTCTATGGCTACCTCTGCCCCTAACCAGGATATGAAAGTGGACATCTGTGTTTCTTTACCAGGATTTGGAAGGTCAGTCCTCTGCATTGAGTTGCACCCATTTATTGCTCAGAGTTCACGACTGTGGAGTGGCACAGAGGGTGAGAGATCACTTAGAGGTGAGGCCCGGTGCAGCCTCCAGGAAGCCCAGAGGCTGCTATAAGCAAAACCCCTCAGCATGAGGAAGTCTCAGAACTGCACTCTGTCAACTGATACTTCTGTGGGTTTTTACTGATAGACACAGGAAAGAAGGACGGAACACAAACCTAAGTGAAGATCAGAGTACAGGAAGGACAAGAGCCTCATTGTGGGAGGCTCTGTGTTTTGCTTCTGTTTGGATGTGTGGCCCAGTCTGGGAGGCTCTGGGCCTATGACTAAAAGTTCCTCATCTCGGCTTCTGTTGTTCACCTAGTTCTGCACGGTGCCCCCACAGGGAATACTCCTACAAGTTCTGTCCAATGAAAGGGCAGGCTCCAAGATCATCATAGCGTGTGCTTATCTACCTTATTCACTGGATCTGTCAACCAGGGATTTTTGGCTATTCACCACAGTAAAAATCACCACAAGGGCCAGGGAGATAGCTCAGTAGAATAAGCACTTGACTGGGAAACACAAGGTCCTGAGTTCAATCCCCAGTACTGGAAAAAAAAAATCACTATCAGAGATAAGTATCCTGCATAAATTCAAGGTTTCAGAACACCCAAGACACGCATGAAAGAAATCTTCCAGGTCTGCTTCAGCAAGTATCTTGGCAAAAGTGTGTTTGAAGTAAGTGGGAGTAATTTGAAGGGGATTAATGACAATGTGACTTTTACTATGATAATTTTTAAAAATTTAAATATTCACAATATCAATCTATATATACATTTGATGAAAATTGTCATTTTAATAATCATAAATCTTCTATAAATGAACATGTGATAGAAGAAAAATGCCACTTTTAAAATATTCATTTTTAATTCTTAGAATTTATGAATATGTCACTGTATGTAACAAAAGGAATATTTCTGATATGATTAAATTAAGAATCTTGAAATGGAGTAATTCTCCTGATTTAAGTAAGTGGACCCAATGTAATTACTAGGGCAGATATAAGGGAAATAGAAACTCAAGAGAGTCAGAGAAAGAGATGTAATGAAATTTGGGGAAGAGGCAAAGAAAAGGATTTTCCCAAGAGGTCCCAAAACAGAAATGTAAATCTGGCAGCTGACTTTAGAGTTCTTGTTGCAGGAAACTGAGTTAAAAATTAATATACAGAGAAACTGGTTTTCAAGGAAGTCAGTGAAAGGTGGAGACATTAGAATTGTGACTGAGCATACAGCTGAAGAAGCAAATCCTGGAGATTAAAACACAGATTGTCAGAAGGATTTTTTTTGGGGGGAGCTGCCTCACGATGCCTTAAGGGCAGGCCTGGGAAGGCATCTGGATCTGGGGATTAAACCAGAGTATCTTGAGCCTGAGTGCCTTTGCATAAGCAGGCACTGAAACAACTGAGCTAATGGGCAGGCCCCAAAATTTAACAATCTCTGTGGGTCCTGGGGCCAGTTTTCTTTCTTTTTTGTGGAACTGGGATTGAACTCAGGCCCCTGTGCTTGCCAGGGAAGCACTTATTCTACTGCTACAATGCTGTATATGGTTAGACTTCTAAATTTGTGCAAAAATATGTAATTGTTTATTGGCATTTTTTAATTTTTTTTCTTCATATTCTGTAGGGACTTAAAACTTTAACATATCAATACTTGATGAAAAATAATTGTTCCATGTGATGTCTGAGATGTTTGATATTCAGACAGAGTATGATGTTAAGCTCAAATGTCTATATCTTAGGGTAATAATAATAGCCTTCTCTTATGGAGGGATAACAACTTAAGTTTGCAGACCAAAAATTAGAGAAAAGAAGGGCTGTGAGGAGAGTCAAAATTTTGGCCCTAGCCCTTCAAGGTCAGTGAGGACTCAGGACATAGGAGAACCTGTATTGTAACATCCTGTAACTCAGTTGTTTTCCAAATCTTCTGACCAAGGAGATTATAGTGTCACAGAGGAAAGTGATTGATGAGGTAGAGTGGGCCTAAGGAGAGGCACATGGTGAGAAAATTGTCTCTCAAGCTTTCTCAGAGAGTAAATTGATCAAGCAAAGGCCATGACTCATCCACATGGCTGACACAGACAAAGGATTTACAATCTGTGGTACAGGGTCAGGACAAATCCTGCAGGGGTTCGATTGACCTTGGAAGATACAAAGTTACATTTCTTTATTTTCCATAATTTTATTGAAGAATACATAGCAGTGAGACAATTTCAAATAAAACAAATAGAAAAGATTCAATAATTAATACATTGCATATTGTTTTGTAGTGGCTATTTGCTGTACAAGGTGCAGACATGATATTTTATTGACAAACACTATTAGAGCAGCTGCCTCTATTCAATGAATTAAGAGAATGTAGCTGTATACTTATCTTTTTTTAAGCTGAATTATAGTATAGTTTCAATAATTAATACTTTTTATATTGTTATCTTCCAAGTGGTTATCCATAGTACAAGAAGCAGAAAGGATATCCTGTTCAAACACATTTAGTGCAAATCTTTCTTCTCATAGTTATGCAAAAGTAGTGCACATTTATCCTAACTGTACTGTTTATAGAAACACAGAATCGCCTTTCCTTTGTATCCTCTTTTTTTTGTTTAGTCCTGTCAGAGATTGGTATTCTATTGCCATTCAATTATTATAGGTGCTTGAATTCAGCAAAACAATCCAACAGAGTCCAGCAGTCCACAGTAATAGTGGGTTATCCACAGAAGTTGTTGACTAGAGTCATTTACAGCTCAACATATTATTATGGCTTTATTTTACATACCTAGTTTTTATAATTTTCTGCTGGATGTTAAGACTGAGATAAAGCAAGACCTATATAACAAAAATGTAACTTTTGTATCTGAAGAGGTCAGTCAAGTCCCCTCAGGGTTTATCCTATAACTCTATACCTCACTTTGCAGATCTTTTGTCAGTGTCAGCCATGTGGATGAGTCACGATCATTGCTTGACCAATTTGCTCTCTTTGAAAACCTGAGAGAAAGTTTTCTCTTCATGTGACTCTTGTTAGGCACACTACAGATCATCAATCACATTCCTCTGTGGCTCCAAAATCTCCTTGATCAGAAAATTTGGGACACAACTGAGTTACATAATGTTACAGTACCAGTTCTCCTATGTCCTGAGTCTTCACTGACCTTAAAACACAGCCCTTCCATTTCTTCAATTTTTGATCTGCAAATTGAGGTTGTTAACCATCCAGAAGAGAAGCTGATTCTTACTGTGTAACATATGCAGTTCAGTTTACCCTAACTATCCCTCTAAATTCCTTTTAGTTGTTGTTATACCTTTCTATTTGTATTTCTTCTTTCGATTTCTTATACTAGGGAGACTGTATGATATTTGCACATGTGGGTCTGGTTTATTTCACTTATGAGTATATCTTTGAGGGGCATCCACTTCTATATAAGTTCTTCAAGTTTATCATTCTTTATAGCTGAGTAATACTCCATTATATAGAAATACCACATCTTTTTCAACCATTCCTCATGTGACAGGCATCTTGGTTGTTTCCAAGATTTGGCTATCACAAATTGTGCTGCTATAAACATGGGTGCACATATAACACTATGATATGATATTTTTAGTTCCTCCAGGAAAATTCCCAGTAGGGGGATAGCTGGCTTGAATGGAATTTCTAGTCCTAGTTTTGTGAGAAGTCTCCACACTGATCTCCACAATGGTTGCACCAGTCTACATTCTCATCAGCAGTGGAGAAGTGTTCCCTTTTCCTCACAGCCTCTCCAACATTTGTTGTTGGTTGATTTCTTTATGATAGCCATTCTTTCTGGAGTGAGATGCTATCTCACTGCTATTTTAACTTGCATTTCACAGATGGCTGGTGGTGTGAAAAAATGCTCTAATTTCTTGTTATATGGGTCTTGCTTTATCTTGGTCGTAACTGTCCAGCAGAAAAGTATAAAAATGAAATACAAAAAGTAAAGCCATATTAATATGCTGAGCTGTGAAAGGCTCAAGCCAACACCTTCTGACATTGTCAGTCCGTTGGATAATCCACTGCTATTATCGACTACTGGACTATATGGGAATATTTTGGTGTATTTATGTACCTACAATATTAAAATGACAAAGGAATACCCATCTCTGACAAAACCAAACAAAAAAAGGGGATACAAATGAAGGACCATTTTTTATCTGTATATTCAATATAGTTATGATAGATATACAACTATTTTCTCTTAATTCAATGAATAGAAAGTGTAAAAATACAGATTTGAGATAAAAACCTAATGTCCTGAGAGAGTAGGGAACCATAGACAGAGCCCAAGGGGCATTGCTGTCTAAATTTCCCAGAAATGGGATTCCAGATAGCAGCTTCTCCTGCAGGCGCCCTGTTCTTTGATCCCTTGCTGGGATGTTATCAGCTAGCAACTGTGTGAACCTAGTGTTAGGCAAACGGTGGAAGTTAGTAGAGATAGCAGTTTGTATTCATTTAAGTAATTATGCACATTCCTAGCCTGCCTTTAGCCCTGAATAAATGTGAGATGCTTCTGAGGCTCTGGGCTCACTTGGAGAAAGATTCATCTCATTGAGACTTCTGAATCTATATTCATCAGGTCTTCTCGTCTTTCTTTTGGCACCAACCCATAACATACAAGAAAGATTTCTACTAATAGTGTTTGTGGACAGGATCTCATGTCTTCATGTTATACTATTAGTAACCACTAAGAATACAATAATATATAGTGTATTAATTATTGAAACTGTCCTACTAGTTGATTTTGAAACTGTCTCATTGCTATTTATTTCTCAATAAAATTATTAAAAAACTAAAATATAAAACGATAATAAAAAGTAAATGAATAAATAAGTCAAATCAAGATGGTCAGATTGTCATACTTTCCTACTGGATGGATGGAAATCTGGGATTATACTGTAATTGGAACTACCCAGTTGATCTGAGACAGACATGTATCCGACACCCAGATGGGTGAACAGACACCCCGGCCCAACCACTCCACAAAATGTTCCCATTTTAGAAGTCATAGATAAGCCAAGCCTGGTGGTTTCAGCCTTAAGTCCTGGATACACACTGTCCAAATTAGCTCAATAGCCATCCTTGTTATCTTAATGGCTGATTACTGTTTGATTTGTATTGTATTCACCTCATGATTTGGCCCTACAAAACATTCTCAGAGAGGGATGTGGAGATAGCTCAGTAGAATAAGCACTTGCCTGGCAACCACAAGGTCCTGAGTTCAATTCCTGGTACCGCAAAAACAAAAACAAAACATTCTCAGAGAATTACATTTGCCAGCTACCCACTGCTGTCACCTCCCAGCAGATCCTATTCCCCAGTAAACCTTTCCTACCCTTAACCTCCCTTGTCTTCTGTGATCCATTTTTTGATTTTAGAAAACACAAACTTGGCACCTGTGACATCTAGGAGATTGGAAGTTACATCTCCTCTATCTCATCCTGACTCCTGGAATAGTAAGTACTAAGCTCATGTTCTTTAATTTGTTACAGCAGTAATAGAAGCCTTAATTTAGGACTTTTTGAACATTCTATAATATGAAGTTTTCAGTGCTAAAAAGTAATAATTTCTTTTTTGTAGAAAATTAACAATCATTATTGTATTGCATATTGTTATCTTCAAAGTATTTGTTCAAATTACCAGTTAAAGGCATACAAAACTGATCAAACAGTGTAAGTACCAGCTGTTCCATTCAATGAAATAATGGGAATTAGTAGTACAACTGTCTTAGCTATCTTGTGTGTGTATGTATATATATATATATACATACACACACAAGATATATATATAAACTTTTCCCCCTTATGTCTTTTCTACTTTTCCCCATCCCAGTTCTTTTCTTTTGAGCAGTTTCAATAGATATTGTGAAACAGTTGGGATAGCTAACACTGTGCTTCTACATAATTCTATGAGAGGCAAGGTCTGCACTAATGGTGGTTGGACAGGATATTATGTCGGCTTCTAGTACTACGGTCATCCACTAGGAAAATAATTATTGAATTTTTTATATAATTCAGGTATAAAAAATAAGATAAGTAAGCAGCTACACTCTTAATTCACTGATAAGAGATATCTGCTAAAATATCTGTAAATATAATATCATATATGCACCTTGTACAATACCAAAACATTATGAAAACAGTTTGCAATGCATTAATTTATCGAATATGTATTGTTAAAGTGTCTTGAAACTGTCTGATTGACATTTGTAGATCAATAAAATAAAATAAAATAAAAACAAAATAATCCTATAAAAAAATAGATATTGTGAAAGGAAAGTAGTCCAAAAAGAATTTATTTTGATAGATTTATAATTTCTGAAATTTTAAAAAAGTTGCTTTTGAAATTGTACTTTTATTTTCATTGCCAATGCAATGTACACCATTGATATTTATATATTCATCTTCCACCTTTGGAACTGGTTGTCTGTCCACCTGTGAAAAAGATGATTTTATTTATTTCATTTAAATCTATAGAAGAAGTTTCTATCTTTCTTTCACTAGCTGACTTTTGATCTACTATACACAATGGCCTAATTTTTCTTCTATGTTGGATTGTCTATGTGTGGTTGACAATGCAAATGCTGCCTCAGTTGGATGTAGCACATCTGGGCATGGTGGCACGTGCCTGTAACTCCAGAATTTGGAAAGCTGAGGCAGCGGGATCACTTGGCATTCAAGGGCAACCTAGGCTACGTGGAGAGTTCAAGACCACATAGCAACACAATATCTCTACCTTATGGTCCCAAAAGAATATATAAAGATGTCAAGTATGGTTGGTTTATAAAGTAAAAGTCATGTATTAGTTTAAAGATCTTCAACCTACTTGTCATATCTACATTTTTATTTTATGAAAAAATAAAACATTCTTTTTTATAAAATTCTTTTATAGTAAAAGAATAACCATAGTTAATACACAATGAGGTCTGTATCATAATCTTAAAAGTAGTTCTTTAGAGCACAAAATAGACAAACAAACAGATAATAGTGTAAAAGGTTCTTTTCAAGAGAAATTAGTAGTGTAAATGGAACAAATTAGCATATATAATAAAATATTTTTGAAACAATGGGATAAGTAATTTGGGGAATTATTTAAACTTCTCCCTAGTTCCTATGTTTATAACCTCAGCTTTGTAGTTTGTTACTTCTCACATTTTGGGTTTTTCTCGTTAGATGCACATATGTTTACAATTACTGTGCTTCTCGTAAGTCATTCTGTCATCAGTACACGGTGGCACTGTATCCAATAGTGATTTTTGTGTTAAACATTAATTGGTCTTGGGCTGAGAAGATAGCTCAGTGGTCTAAGTACCTGCCTGGCAAGCACAAGGATTTGAGTTAGATGCCCAGTACCACATGCCACAGGTCCTGGAACTCCAGGCATGGTGGTACATGTCTGAAATCCCAGGGCTGGGAAGGCTGAAGTGGAGGATCACTACAAGTCCAGCAGCATAGTGAGACCCTGTCCCAAATGAATAAATAAACATTAATTTAACTTATACTTACATAGCCTCAACAGTGGCCTTCTGGGTACTAGTTAAGTGGCATATATTCTGCCCTTTTGATTTTAAGCTACTGCCAACTTATTAGACTTTTACTCTTAATGGACTTATGCCTATCAATTTACTATTTCCTAAGTTTTCAGTTTTTCTGTAAAGGATATGATAACAAAAGAGCTACAAATGTAGGCTTATATAACTTTCTGTTTATTTACACAGTCACTCTCACTTGTATGTATTATTGTTGATGTTTGGGTTGGTATTAATTTCCAGTGTTTTTTGAACCTGAACCGTTAAGAGAAATGTAGTAGCAATAATTTCTCCATTCTTATGGTTTTAATTTTCCCATTTCTAAAGGGCTGGTGAGATAGCTCAGCAGACTAACTGCCTACTTAGCAAGCACAGGGACCAGGTTCGATCCTTAGCACCACAAGGCGTACCATGCTGAGCCAGTCAATGATACCAGGAGTAGCGACACATGCCTGTCATCCCAGCACTGGGGTAGCTGAAAACGGGAACATCACCATGAGTCTAGGCTGTGCAGTGAGACCCTGTACTAAACACATAATAATAATAATAACAGCAATAATAATAATAATAATAATAATAATAATAATAATTTTCCCATTTCTAAACTGGAGGATGATTTTTAATTTTTCCCTTTTTGAAGTTATAGGAGATACATAAATATTAGTGGATAATCTTTTTCTTTTAGCACTTTGAATTTTTGGCATTGCTACATGGATTCTGATAAATGACAAATTTCAATCTTAATGAGGAGTTGTGGTTTATAGCTGCGTGTCCCACCAAATGCTCCTAAGCTCAAAGACAGGGCTTTGGGATCACGGCTGGATTATGAGTGTGTTGTGGCCAAATTGCTGTTAGGAGACAGGGCCTGGGACATGAGAAAGGTGGCTAAGGGTATAGCCCGGGAGGGCTTCTAGCTCTAAGATGGTTCCTCCCTTGACTCTCTGTGCCTCCTGAGCATCATTTGTTGATCAGTCAGCCCTCACCTGTGACCGGCCCTGCATCAGAACCAGCAGTTTATGTTCTGAAACACTCTGCACTGTCAGGCAAAACAAACATTTGGTCCTTTAAATTGGGAGGAGTCGTGGGAAAAGTGTGTAATTACTTATCCTATTTTCAAGATTCTCTATATTGGTGCTATCTATGACTGCACATTAATTATACAGAATATAGGGTTTTTTTCTGGCTCAGTTGATACATATATATAGCATACTTTATCAGTTTACTTTCATACATCTAGGTATGGATCACTGTGACTGTCACTATGTGGACTTTGTTGAACCTTTTGGATATGCAGAAAAATTTTTAAATCAAATTTAGTTTTCCACCATTATTTCTTCCATTATGCTTTTTAGTTACTCTTTTCTGGGCAGGCAGATAGCCCTGCACACGCATATGGCCAGGTTCATGGGGATGGCATGCAGAGCTCTCCACACATCACACTCTGTAACTGTCTTTCTTGAGTATTAGAAAGGCCCCTGTTAGTCTCAACAAAAATGAATACTATGAGCAGCTAGGTATTAAACAAGCACCACTGTCCGACAGATACTTTGGTGTAAGGCGGATGTGTAGAAGATGCGCTGAATCAAGTCCGTTGAAGATGAGCTTTGAGAGTGGTGCTTGTCAAGAAACCCACAAGCAGAATCAAAGCAACAGCGCCAGGGGGTCCTGGTGAGGTCAGAGCTTGCCTGCACCTCCCAGAGGCCTAGTGCTTTTCAAGGATTCTAAGTAAATGGACAATAAAGATGGGAATGGTGTGAGGTAAAACGACAAAACTATGGCAGTTCTTATGAAAACTGAGCCATGTTGCTTCAATTAGGAAATTATAGTAAATGTTTACCTTCCATTGCTCTACAGAATTGATTTTGACAACTTTCGCTAGTATTCTTTTTGATTCTATGTCAGAAGAGATTGAAGGTCCTGTTGCACTATTTCAAAAGTGGCTCTTCAATCCTTTTTAAATATTAAGTAAAAATAATTTAAATCTGTTTTTAAGTCCCTGTAGCTGTCACTAATCGGAATAATGATTTATTTTTAAATTGCAAGTAATAAGAATCATGGCTTAGCCGGGCGTGGTGGCGCATGCCTGTAATCCCAGCACTCGGGAGGCTGAGGCAGGAGGATTGTTGTGAGTTCGAGACCAGCCTGAGCTACCAAGTGAGCTTAAGGCCAGCCTGAACTGCATAGTGAGACCCTGTCTCAAAAAGACAAAAAAAAAAAAAAAAAAAAAAGAATCATGGCTTACTAAGGAGAGTCACATGGAGAGAAAACATTCTCTCAAGCTTTCTCAGAAAGAAAATTGGTCAAGCAATGGCCATGACTCATCCGCATGGCTGACACTGACAAAGGATCTATAAAGTGTAGCACAAGGTTTCAGGGTAAGTTCTGAGGGGATTTGACTGACTTATCAGATATGAAAGTCACATTTCTTGTTCTTTGGGTCTCTTTTTTTAAGCAATAGAGAAATGTCTTATTGTCCTTACAACAATCAAAACTATGACACAATACCATTTCTCACATAGAAGAAACTGAAATGGCCCTCATACACAGTTCAGGAAAGATAAGAAGGAACAGCTTCCTTCCATCTACTTTAAGAATCAGTGCGATGTCTTCAAAAGCAATTAGGCAAATGTATGTGAGTATAATCTCTACCTCCTAATCCCAATGTGATACCCCATTTAGATGGCCCCAAGCCTCAAGGAGGAAAGAGGAAAGGCAAGGTGCCTCTTACAGACTCAGTGGGCCACTCTACAGAGTGAAGTCATCTTGAAAAGGATATTTAGACCTCTAGTTGGTTTTCATTTTATTTTATGTTCTTGCCAGCAGTTGGCAAGCAGAGACGGTGTCGCTTCCACAGCCACCAACAGCATAGCTAAATATGGGTCTTGCTTTATCTTGGTCTTAACTACCCAGCAGAAAAGTATAAAATCAAGGTATAAAAAGTAAAGCCGGTCGTTAAGCCGGGCGTGGTGGCGCATGCTTGTAATCCTAGCACTCGGGAGGCTGAGGCAGGAGGATTGTGAGTTCGAGACCAGCCTGAGCTACAAAGTGAGCTTAAAGCCAGCCTGAACTGCATAGCGAGACCCTGTCTCAAAAAGACAAAAAAAAAAAAAAGTAAAGCCATATTAATATGCTGAGCTGTAAAAGGCTCAAATCAACAACTTCTGACACTGCCAGTCTTATGGATAACCCACTATTATTATAGACTACTGGACTATATTGGATTACTCTACTGAATTCATGCAACTACAATATATGAATGGCAATGGAATACACATCTTTAACAAAAGTAAACAAAAAGGGAATATAAATGGACCATTTTGTAGTAGATATATATATATATATATATACAGCATGTATACAGCTACTTTTTCTTAGGTCAATGAGAAGGTTTTGAACTAACAGTGTTTAGACAAGATATCATGTCTGCATCTTATGCTAGGAATAACTACTATGAAGACAACAATATGCAATGTATTAATTATTATAGTTGTACTGCTAAACTGTTTTGAAACTAAAAGATAATACATTTATGTATTTAAAAATGAATAAAATGTCATTAGAGGAATTAAAATGATACACTGAAAAAAGAATCATGGCTTAAAGATCAATGCAAAATATCCCAGGTTTGGGGTTAGCATATGAACTGTACATAGCTTAAAATCAAGATTTTAAATTTTCTGCAAAGCACTTTTAAATCCAGATTCTTATTTTTATAATTTTATTGTCTTAAATTGACAGAATTAAATATATTTATAATGTATGATATGACGCTTGAAACAAGTACACACTGTGGAATGACTAAATGTGGGTAATTAGCATATGCTTTAACTCACAGAGTTATCTTTTGTGCTGGGAACTCTGAACAACCATTCTATCTACTTCTGCTAAAAAAGAAAAACATCATTATTAACTACACTTGCCATGTTGAACACATTCTTGTTTATATTTTAAGATATTAGAGATTTTCTCAGAATTTTGCATTACTAAAATATAAGTGGGCTCTACAAGAAGATTGAACAAACTATTAAAATATATTTAGGAAGAGCACTATTTTATAATTTTACATTATTTTCATACACTAATATTGATAATTATAGAGATATATCACAGAAGGGATAAATCAATGGCAATAATTATATAACGTACACAGCTAAAGTAATTTTCTGAGAAAAGTGCTATTATTTTTCCCATTTTCAATTTATAGTTGTTTTTTAATTGTTTATTCATTTTAGTGAGAAAATATCACTGAAACACTTGCAAAACAGGTTAGTAGAACAGTTACAATAATTAATACATTGTATATTGCAGTTTACAGTTTTAAAACACATTTTACAGTGTGAAAATTAAAGGTATATAATAGCATGAAATAATTTTAGAGTTCATTTTACTATGGTAATGTGACTATTTCTGCTGTCATATGAACACTGAGCTTTAAAATAAACTATACCATTAAAAAACAGCATAAGTAGAACTGTAAGTGTGATAGTTTACCTTGAAAAAAAGTCCTAAAATTTGGGTGACAGTAATCATAAGACGACTTGAAACTTTTGGATTATTGAGAAAATATAAAAGCATAGTCATCTTCAAATAAAGGAAGTTGCTCCAGCCAGCAGACAAGCCCAGTGTGTAGGACCAGCTAACTGACAGAATCTCCCTCCAGCCAGCAAGCAGGCCTGCTGTGGAACCCTAAAGCAGAACTCTTGGCAGAGAGGCTAGGGGCGAGATCCAGCCAGCTAGTCCAGGAGCAAAACAGCTTGCCAATGGGGAACAATGCATTCAGTTCCATGGAATACAGCAGGAAGCTAAGTGCAGTGGCCAGACCAAAGCCAGGCCCAGATGGACAAGTTCAAACTTGGTAGATCCAGATATGGTAAGATGAGTCATACTGTTAGACCTAAGACTATATGAGAGAGAGAGAGAGAGAGAAGGGGCAACAGATGACATGATAGTGTACTTGGAAGACTCAAAAAACTACACCAAGAAGCTACTAGAATTAATAAACAAATTCATTAAATAGCAGGTTACAAAGTTAATACCCAAAACTCGATAGCATTCCTCTACACAGAAAACAGACTGAGAAAGAAATTAGAGAAATAATACCTTTTACAATTAACACCACAAAAAAATGAAATACTTAGAAATTAATCTAATTAAAGAAGTAAAAGATCCACTCAAAGAAAATTACAGTGCTCTGAAAAAAAATCAAAGAAGTTTTCAGAAAATAGAAAGATATTCCCTGCTCCTAGATAAGAAGAACCAACAACATGAACATGGTCATCCTGAAAATTTATTTGGAACCAGAAAAAACCCTAGAATACAAAAGACAATCCTGGGCAACAAAGGCAAGGCAGGAGGGATTACAATCCCTGGCTTGAAATTATACTACAAGGTTACACTGATAAAATCAGCATGGTATTGGCAAAAAAATAGACCTGAGGATCAATGCAATAGATTAGAAGATGTGGATATAATTCCATGCACACTCTACTGTCTGATCTTTGACTAAAGAGCCAAGCATGTTTACTGGAAGAAAGATAGCCTCCTTAACAAATGGTGCTGGAAAAACTCACTCTCCACATGCTGAAAACTAAAACCTTACTTGCATCTATTGACATCCACTAAACAAAATTCAAAATTGGGTTAAAGATCTAAACATTAAAGCAGAAACACTACATCTCCTGGAAGACAAAGTAGATGGGAATGTTGAATATATAAGGGTAAGCAAATATTTCATGAACAAAAAATCAAACTGCATGGAAAATACTTGAAAGAACCAACAACTGAAACCTCCTCTTATTGAAAAATTTCTGCACTTCAAAAGAAATTATCAAAAAAGTGAAAAGACAATCCACCGATATGGAAAAAAAACTTCACTAATAAGCACTCAGACAAGTAGCTTCTATCTAGAATTTATAAAGAACTAAGAAATATCAGGGTTCAAAAATGTAAAGACCCAATCCAAAAATGGGCATCAGAGATGAATACACACTTCTCAGAGAAAGAAATACAAGGGGAAATGAAATACATGAAAAATATTCCACATCACTAATCATTAAAGAAATACAAATTAAAAAATATTAATTTTTTATCTCAACCCAGATAAAAATGGCTCTCGTAAAGAAATCAACCAACAAGAAATGGTGGAGAAGCTGTGAGGAAAAAGGAACCCTTCTCCACTTCTGGCTGGAATGTAGACTTGTACAACCACAGAAATTAATGTGGAAGGGCTGGGGAGATGGTTCAGCAGAATAAGTGCTTGCTTGGTAATTGCAAAGGCTCCAGTTCTCCAAAAAAAGAAAAGAAAGAAGGAAAAAGAAATCAATGTGGAGACTCCTCAAGAAAAAACTAGGACTGGAAATCCCATTTAATCCAGCTATGTCCCTACTGGGAATTTTGTCGGAGGAACTGAAAAAGTTACACTGTAGTGATATATGTGTGTGCAAAATTTATAGCAGCACAATTTGTAATAGCCAAATCTTGAAAACAACAAAATTGCCCATCCCATGAAAAAAAGGATGAAAAAGATATGGTGTTTTTCAACAATGGAGTATTACTCAGTTATGAAGAAAAAAAAATTGAAGCCTTCATAGGTAAGTGGATGCATCTTGAAGCTATATTCATAAGTGAAAAGAGCCAGACACACATGTGTAAATATCATCTCGCTAGTGTAATAACTCAAAAGAAGAAATAAAAACTGAAAAGTATAGCACAGTTAAGTGGAAAGAAAGAGAACTTAAGGATAAATAATACAGAGAGAGAAAGGAGAAAAGTTAGGAAGTATGGTAGGGACAAACAAGATGGATAAGGCAATGGTCCTAAGAATCTCCATCAGGTTTTGAACATAGCAGTTAATGGACAGATTTGTCACCCTGACTAACTCCATATGCTTGTATCTGTGAACTAAGGAACTACACTGAGGACAACGATGTGTAATATAAAACCATGCCTAAAATACCTGTCATTTCTGTCTTCTAAATGTGTACGGTTTCTAATATCATATTGGTTAGTACTCTACTCTCTTCAAAGTAATTTTTTCAAATAAGTTAATAAATGAAAATGAGCAACAAGAACAAAAATTTAAGACTTTTGAAAGCATGAGGTAATATTCAATCATATGTCCCATCTTGCATAAATATACCTGTTAATCTGAGCAACAGATTTGATGATAAAAATAGATAATATATCAATCACTGTTAATCAACTAATCTTGTTTGAAAATCTGTAGAGCATGTATTGTTATATGTTACCTGTTTCTGTCTTTGCTTTTGTTTTTCTCATTTTTGTTTTTATTCTTCAAAATAACAGAAAATTACAATAATAAAAAGAAGTAAAGGAAGTGGCAGTACCAGTGCAAATGAGTGTCTCTCATGCAATAAAAAAATATAACCAGTCCTTCTAATATGAGGGACCCAAAATGCAAAGAATTTCAGGAGCAAAATAGTCACTTGTTTTCAATGAAAAAAAGAAGTAAAAGAGTCATGTTAAGAAACAAGGTGGTAGATTCGGTAAAGATGGAAAGGGTGAGAGGGAGACCAGAGGGCCAAAAGGCTCAGGGTGCCCAAGATACAATGTGTGCACACGTGGATCCTCCAAGCTCAGTGTAAACTGTGCATCACAAACAAGTACATCTATTAAGAAAAATGTGCACTGTAGTTATCTGAAAGGTGGCCTGCACATGTTTGCTACATTTCTACAGTTTCACATACCTGAGTGTATTTCTCTTCTAGTGAAAAAATGGGCTTCTAGTGAAAAAATGACACAGTCATTGACTATATTCACATCATATGCCAATTATTCTTTAACGTATCTACTACTTCGGAATGAATCTGAGAATCTGAGTATTTCATTGAAGCATCACAGCCAAACTAACTGTATCAAAAGTGTATATTTTAAACTAAGGGATCAACTCTTGATCATGGTGGATTACAGATAGTAATACTTATGAGACACGCAAAGTGTGTTTTAGTTCATCTTTCTCATTCCTGAGACAAAACAAGTTTAAAGCAAGAAAAATTTATTTCAGCTCATAGTTGGGAGAGGTTTCAGTCTATAATTAGCTGGTGCAAAAACAGGGCAGAAAGGGCAGAGGAGAAATAGTTCATAGCAGGCAAAAGGCAGCAAACCAAGAAGCAGTAAGCAGGAAAGACACCCTGCAGAGGCCCTTTGTTTTCCCTATGTTCTTATTCAGGTTACCCCCACATGAGGAAGGTAGCACTCACACTTTTAATTCAGCATCACACCACCACCACCCAGAGAGCAATTTGTGATAGCTATGGATAGTCTAGGCACAGGAATACAACTGGAAAATGAGTCCAATAGACTTGATGCCCTCCCAGGTATGTAAAGAAGAAAGAACAGGGTCAACTCTCCATCTTATCAAGGCACATAAATCTGCTCCACTGATTGTACCATCTTGGGAGAGAACTTAAATCGCCAAGGGAACAAACCAAAGCAAACAGCTGAGTACAGCAGCGATGGCTTGAAAGCTGCTGTCGCCACTCATTACCCATATGCCCGCCACCTGTCCTGTCTCACTTTATATCATTCTTCATTTAATTCCAACCGCCTAATGATATATGAATGAACATATATAAAGATTTAGAGATTATGAAAAGGCATTCAACAAAAATTTGAGATAATTAATTGAAAAATTTTGGAACAGGTATAAATAAAGTGAGGATTATAAAAAGTTAAAGACAAGGTTGATATATTTGGTAATTTATATACTCAGTGATAGTATAAAACCTAAAAGGTACTTTGGCAGCTACATTCAAAGGGGCCTAGGTGACTGAAAAAAATCAAGAAATATAGATGAAAAGAAACAATTAAAAGATGACTCAAAGGAATAAAAATTGTTCACTGAAATAATTTCAGAAAAATTTTCAATGCAGGAAAAGAACTGAATATCCTTATAAATAAAGGAGCAGAATCCCAAGTAGCTACCACAGAAAAGAACCTTTTTACAGGCCATAATTAAAATTTCAAAAATTCAGTACAGAGAAAGAATACTAAAAGCTGTTAGAAAAAAATTGATCTATAAAAACAAAGCTACCAGAATAATAAGGGCATTTTCTGCCCAAATCTTAAAGCTTAAGAGTCCCTTATAAGTCCTAAAAGCAAACAGTTGCCAAACCAGACTTCTCCACAGACCCACTGGAAATTCAGAAGATTATTAATAGTTACTTCGAGAATCTTTATGCTCACAGAATAGAAGACACAGAAGAAATGGGCAGATTCCTCGAAAGGTACAAATTACCAAAACTCAATCAAGAAGATATTACAACTCTCAATAAGCCAATAACAGCCAACGAAACTCGAAATGTAATAAAAACCCTACCGACAACGAAAAGTCCAGGGCCTGATGGATTCACAGCTGAATTCTACAAGAAATTTATAGAAGATATAATCCCCACACTCCACAAACTCTTCCACGAAGTTGAAAAGGAAAAAGTCCTCCCAAAATCATTTCTGGAGGCAAGTATAATACTCATTCCAAAACCAGGTAAAGACACAACCAAAAAGGAGAACTACAGGCCAATCTCC
>PVKA01029731.1:0-27997 GCA_004027165.1 Ctenomys sociabilis
CTCTCTCTCTCTCTCTCTCTCTCTCTCTCTCTCTCTCTCTCTCTCTCTCTCTCTCTGAGAGAGAGAGAGAATATAATTGTAATAGGAGACCAAAAATAATATGCCATACTCACAAAAAAGTAGGGCAACTAGACAAAAAGTTAGTGAAGAAATATTAGAAGTGCATCAAATCTGTGAACAAATAGACTTAGCAGACCTTAAAGAATGTTCCATCAAATAATATCAGATACACATGGAAGCTGCACATGGAATATTCTTCAAAGTAGGCCAAAATGAAAATGACTTGAAATTATCCCTTTATATTATCTGACCATAGTGCAATGAAAAAGGTAACTAATGGCAAAAGAAATTTAAAAACTCCATATATACATGGAAATTAAATAACACCCTTCTTAGAAATGAATAACAAAATTAAGGAATAAATTTTAGAAATATCTGTAATAAAAAATGTAGATAGAACATACTTTGTGTCTGTGAGATGCAAAAAAGCAGTCTTACACCTGAAATCATGGTCCACAGCTTCTCTCAGGAGCTTGAGAAAAGTTGATCATTGCAAGTTCGAGGCCAGCCAGGGCTACAAAATGAGTTCATAAGCCAGTCTAAACTACATAGTACGACCCTCTCAAAAAAGACAAAAAAGGAGAAAGAAAGAAAACAAACAAACAAAAAACTGACACACACACAAAACCCCACCTATGATTGCAACTGTACCTTCTCCAAAAAGAAGAAAGCAAGTCAATTCCAAAGCCTTTAGAAGGGAAAACATTATAAATGTAACAGTAACAGTAGAAAGTAAAGCAATTGAGACTAAGAAAGCAATACAAAGAATTAAAGAGTTATTACTATGAAATAATAAATAAAATTCATAAACTCTCAAACTTATCTAAAAAGAAAAAATGCAAACTCACACAATAAGGAATGAAAACGCTGAAATCAATAGAGATTCTGTGGAAACACAGATCATCAGTACCTTCTTTGAAAATCTTTGCTCACATACAATGGAAAACTCAGAAATGCACAGATTCCTAGAAACTTATGAACTTTCAAAACTGAATCATTAGATATAAAAATTCTGAGTAAGCCAATATTATTTAATAAAATTGAAAACAAAATTAAAAACATAGCAACAAGGAAAAACTCTGGTCCTAATGAATTTGTAGCTTGAATTCTATAAGAAATATATTAAATATAGAAGGAAAATGCTCCACAAACTCTTTGAAGGAATTGAAAAAGAAAAACTATTGCCTAATACATTCCAGGAGGCAAGTATCACCCTGATTCCAAAACTAAGAAAAACCCAACCAAAAGGAGTATAGACTAATCTTCCTAATGAATATAGATGCAAAAATTCTTAGCAAGATACTATTAATCAGAACGCAGCCAAGCATGAAGATTTTACTCCATAACCAAGTAGGAGCCAGCCCAGTAATCCAGGATAATGATACACACACACACACATCAATACATTTAATATACCACATCACCAGAGTCAAAAACAAGAGGAAATCATGATCCTCTCAATAGATACAGAAAAAGCATTTAACAAAGTCCAGCACTCATTCTGGATAAAAATCCTGCAGAAAATTTAAGTAGACTGTCTATACCTCAATCTGATAAAAAAAAAAAAAAAACACATGTGACAATCTTTTAAAATGGTGAACAAGGCCAGGATATCTACTATTGCCACTCCTGTTCACTATACTTCAGGAAATATTAGCCATATCAACTAGATAAGAGAGAGACAAGGAATAAAGATAGGAATTGATGAGGTTCAATTACTTTATCTGCAGATGACATGATACTCTCCATAGATGATCCCTCACACCCCACCAAGAGATCACTACACTTAATATGGAAATTCAGTCACATAGCTGGATACAAAATCAATACTCACATATCAATAGTATTCTTGTACACAACAACAAACTGAATGAGAGGGCAACAACACCATTATAACAGGATCCAAACACATAGTGAAATACATAGGAATCAATCTAACAAAGTAAAGCGTTTGTATTTTGAAAATTACAGTACTAGGAAAAAGGAGATTGAAGAGGATATCAGAAAATAAAAAAGATATCCCTTGCTCATGGATAGGAAGAAAAAACTTTGAGAAAATCGCCAAACTTCCAAAACTGTTAAACAGATTTAGTTCAATCCCAATTAAAATACCATGTGTGGGCTGGCCAGATAGTTCAGTAGACTAAAGCACTTGTATAGGCAGGCATAGCAAAGGGAATTCAATCCCCAGTGTGTCATGTGCCCCCAGGGCATGCTGAGATGGAGAATGAGAGTGGGCACGGTAGTGTGCACCTGTAATTCTAGCACTTACTAGGAATCCAATAAATGTAGTGAGACTCTAGATCCTGCACTGAAAATGCAAAATAAACAAATAAATAAATAAATACTATTAGCATAACTCACATAAGTAGAAAAATCTTGGTACTGGAAAAACTGGCTTTCCAAATGCTGAAGAATGAAACTGACACATGCTTATTACCATACACTAAACCAAAATAAAAAGTGGATCAAATATCTAAATATTAAAGCAGAAACATCAAATCTACTGGTAAAGAAAGGAGCTGGATCCCCTTATGGATGGTGTTGTTTCCCTCTCATTCAGTTTGTTGTTTGTGTACAAGAATACTATTGATATGTGAGTATTGATTTTGTATCCAGCTATGTGACTAAATTTCCATATTAAATGTAGTAATCTCGTGGTAGAGCATGAGGAATCATCTAGGGGGAAAGTAAATTATACTTTTATGCAGAAATGTCATATTGTCTGCCTGTGATAAATTAAAAGAGTAAATAAGTTTTAGAATGTACAAGTGACATTGTAAAAATAGAAAAAATTCCTAAAAACAGAAGAGAAACTAGTAGGGGAAATGGAAAAGAAAGAAAAAAATGGAGAAAAATGCAAGGTAGCTCTATTATTACTGTATCTCTTTATTGAAAAGGAAGGGATATTCGAATATAAACTGGAGATGCTTTATGTCCCTATTTTGTATTCTGAGTAACTGCTGTGACAATGAAAATGTATCATTTTTGCTCTTCTATTAATTTATGAAATTCTGTTTTATTTTTCAATAAAATGAAACAATTTAAATACTTTTAATATACTGTACAATCTCACTTGTAAATATTCCCATTTCAAAATGCAAAAATAGCTGACTATAAGGGAGGTGACCAAAGCAAGCCCAAAAGCCAGCTAGACAAATATTCAGATGTCTAGTTACACGTCCCTAATTGGGTGGCTTTGCTCTGCAGCTTTTCTCACCAGAAGCCTCATGTTCCTGACTTCTCCAAACACCTGAGATCTCCTCTGCACTTTTGATTTTACACTCCCAGATCCTTCACTGTTTTACTGGAGGCCTCCTGCTGCCTCCACAGTCTTCCTCTGAAATCCTGGACAAAATCTCCTGAACCCGTGACTCACATATCCTTGTTGCAAAACCAACACCACCTGGATAACATCAAGGTGGGGTACCAACTTTGACATAGTCCAGGTTTGTTTACACATCTGCAATAGTCTTTTAGAGTCAGTATGGCTGAACACACACACACACACACACACACACACACACGCCATTAGAGTACCTTGAAGCTTTCTTCTCAAATTCTTTCAACACTTTCTTTTCATTTTTCCTTTTCTTTATGTTTTGTTTTATTTTATTGAACTACAAATGTCAATTAGACGGTTTCAAGACACCTTAACAATACAGATTCGATAAATTAATACATTGCAAACTGTTTACATGATGATTTGGTACTGTACAAGGTGCATACATGATATTATATTTACAGATATTATTTTAGCAGAATATCTCTTATCAGTGAATTAAGAGTGTAGCTGCTTACTTATCTTAATTTTTATTCCTGAATTATATCAAAAATTCAATAACTATTTTCCTAGTGGATGACCGTAGTACTAGAAGCGGACATAATATCCTGTCCAACCACCATTAGTGCAGATCTTGCCTCTCATAGAATTATGTAGAAGCACAGCATTATCTATCCCAACTGTACTGTCTATAAACACACATAATAATTTTTTCTTTCTATACCCTTTCCTTTGTCTACACCTGTCAAAGGTGGGCACTCCATTGTCATTCAACTAACTTAGGTGCTTGAACTCGACACCACAATCCAACACAGTCAGCATTCTACAACAATAGTGAGTTATTCAAAGAAATTGGTGAGCATAGCCATTTACAGCTCAGCTTAATATTATGGCCCCACGATGTATACTTCATTTTTATACTTTTCTGCTGAATGGTTAAAACCTAGATAGATCAAGACTTATATACCAACACATGAACTGGTCAGTGAAGTCCTCTCAGGGTTTATCTTGTAGTCCTGTACATTATTCTGTAGTTCCTTTGTCTGTGTCATCCATGTGGATGAGTCACAGCCAATGCTTGACCAGTTTGTTCTCTGTGAGAGCTTGAGAGAAAGTTTTCTCTTCATGTGACTCTCCCCAGGCACACTATAGAAATTCAATCTCTTTCCTCTGTGGCTGCATAATTTCCTCGTTCAGAAAATTTGGAGCTCACCTGAGTTTCATGATGTTGTAGTACCGGTTCTCCTATGTCCTGAGTCTTCACTGACCTTGAAAGACTAAGGCCAAATGTTGGCTGGCCTTGTGGCTCTTCTATTTCTCCAACTCTGACTTGGAATCTTAGGTTGTTAACCATCCAGAAGAAAAGCTGATTAGTATCCTGCAGCATATGCCATTCACTTTGCCTTATCTGACTCAACTGATTTTACTTGTTGTACGTTTCCATTTGTATTTCTGCTTTTTGCTTGTTATACTAGGAAGACTATATGATATTTACACATGTGTGTCTGGTTTATTTCACTTATGAGTATATGTTCAAGTGGCATCCACTTCAGTATAATTGCTTCGAACTTATCATTCTTAATAGCTGAGTAATACTGCATTATATAGAAATACCACATCTTTTTCAACCATTCCTCATGTGATGGACATCTTGGTTGTTTCCAAGCTTTTGCTATCACACATTGTGCTGCTATAAACATAGGTACACATATATCTCTATGATACAATGTATCCAGATCCTTTGGGAAAATTCCCAGTAGGGAGATAGCTGGCATGAATGGGATTTCTAGTCCTATTCCTTTGGGGAGTCTTCACACTGACCTCCAAAATGGTTGTACCAGTCTACATTAACCAAGGAAGTCAAAGATCTGAAAATTACAACACCCCAAGAAAAGAGATTATAGAGGATTTCAGAAGATGGAAAGATATTCCTGGATAGGAAGCACCAACATCGTGAAGATGGCCATACTCCCAAAATTGCTGTACAGATTTAATGCAATACCTATCATACTGCCACCAACATACCTCCCAGAAATCTATCCTAAAATTTATTTGGAACCACAAATGACCTAGAATAGCAAAGGCAATCTTGGCCAATAAA
This sequence comes from Ctenomys sociabilis, assembly GCA_004027165.1. Taxonomy (NCBI): domain Eukaryota; kingdom Metazoa; phylum Chordata; class Mammalia; order Rodentia; family Ctenomyidae; genus Ctenomys; species Ctenomys sociabilis. The sequence goes on from PVKA01029731.1 coordinate 5,445, forward strand.
GACAAGGCAGGAGGCATCACAATTTCTGATTTGAAATTATACTACAAAGCCACTGTGATAAAATCAACATGGTATTGGCAACAACATAGACCTGAGGATCAGTAGAATAGATTAGAAGATGCAGAGGCATCTACAAAACACTCAGCCATCTTATCTTCGACAAAGAGGCTACACAAGGTCACTGGAAGAAAGATAGCCTCTTTAACAAATGGTGCTGGAAAACACGGCTTTCTACATGCCAAAAACTAAAACTTGACCCAGCTCTATCACCATGCTCTAAGTTAAAGTCAAAATGGATTAAATATCTAAACATTAAAACAGAAACACTCAATCTCCTGGAAGAGAAAGTAGGAGGAACTCATGAAGACATAGGGATAGGTAAAGAGTTCATGAACAAACATTTATTCGCATGGGAAGCTCTTGAAAGAATCAACAACTGGGATCAACTCTTCTTAAGGAACTTCTGCATATCAAAAGAAATTGTCAACAGAGTGAAAAGACAACCCACAAACTTTGAAAAAATTCTAACTAATAAGCAATCAGACAGAGGACTACTGTCTAGAATATATAAAGAACTAAGATATAACAGGGCCCTCAAATTTAAAGACCCAATTCAGAAATGGGCATCTGATATGAATATACACTTCTCAGAGGATGAAATTAAAGAAGTGAATAAATATATGAAAAAATGCTCCACATCGCTAGCCATTCGTGAAATGCAAATAAAAATAACACTGAGATACCATCTCACTCCAGAAAGAATGGCTATCATAAGGAAATCAACCAACAACAAATGTTGGAGAGGTTGTGGGGAAAAGGGAACACTTCTCCACTGCTGGTTTTCCTTCCCTTTAAATATGTTTAATACAGGATGTTCAGGGTCTCACTACACAGATCTAACTCATAGTGATCCTCTTGTATTCAGCCTTCGCAGTGCTGGGATTACAGTTGAGCGCCACCACGTCCAGTCTCAGTCACCCTCTCAGAGCAAACTGTGCAGTGGGGCAGAATAGCATGCTGAGGATTTAACCCTGGTCCTTGCATATGCCTAAGCAGGCGCTGTAATCTGCTAAACTATCTGGATGCCGTACCATTGTTTTTCAAATGGTACCTTTACCTTTTTTACACCGTTGAGCACTGGGACTGCAGGAATTGCTGATTGCTTAGATGCCCTCAAAGCATCTATCCTATTGTCCTAAAGTATAGCACATGACTTTTCTTTAATGCTAACATTCTTATGAACCAAGATTTCAAGACCCCAACTTTTCAGGAACTTCCTTGCTGAAAAAGACTTCTACCTTTAAAAATGAGAATTTAGTTTCTATTTTTCATTGCAAAGCTGGCTGAAATCATCCAGAAATACCCATGCCATATTGCAAATATTGGGAATGCTAGAAATTGTCTTTTGTAGATTAATCATTAATATCAATCTCCTGCAAAGTTAGGTCATGCAAAAAGTGTAGACAAATTTTCTACCAGAACACGATGTACATGGTCCCAAGTTCAACTGTCAAGGTAATCCTTGTTCTTAAATGAAACTTCCTAAGTTTGGTCCTTACAGTGTATATTTCTGTCCTCATTTCACACTTCTGAGTTCTGGCCAAAAGCTCTCATCATTCTCAGCTCAGGATACCTGGCAGCTTCTTAAGCTAACATCTCTAAACTGTTCCAAACTGAGTTTCAAAGCCTTCTAAATTGCATGGCCAGGTCACTACATAAATGGTGACAAAAATCCTTCTTAGTGTGTAGGCTGTCATTTCCCTTTGTTTGTGATTTCTGTAGATATAGAGACACTTCTCAATAAAATGATATCCCTTTTGTTGATTCTTTGAAGTATTTCCCAAGCAGTTTGGTCATTATTCACATACTTGATGCCAACCTTTTTCCTCAAGATTTCCAGTTACTTTTTTCCAGTAGATTTATAGTTTCTGTTTTAATGTTTAGTTATTTTATCCATTTTGACTTTAGTTTATAGTGAGGTGAGGAACCTAGATCTATTTTTAGTGTTTCCTATGTGGAGAGCCAGTTTTTCCAGCACCATTTGTTAACGAAGCTATCTTCCCAGAGAGAGCACATTTGGCCCCTTTGTCAAAGATTAGGGGGCTGAGTGTATTTGTGGTTAAATCTGTGTTTTCTAATCTGTTTCATTGATCCTTGGATTTGTTTTTTGATGGTGCCATTGTGATTTTACCACATGAGATTTGAAGTGTAATGTCAAGTTATGGATTAAAGTGCTTCCTTTTCAATTTCACTGAAGAATTTGAAGGGTTTTGGAATTAAATCTTCTCTAAATTTCTTGTAGAGTTTATCTGTGAATTCATCATTCTGGGTTTTTCTTTGTTCATAAATGTTTTATTACATTTTCAATTTCAAGGGCTGATATTGGGTTATTCAGAGTTTTTATAACTTCTTGATTCAGTTTTAGTAATTTGTAGGTATGTGGGAATCTGTCAGTTTTTCCTTTGTATATTTGATTGTGTGCAGATAATGACTTTCAACATAGCTATTGATGATCTTATGAATTTCCAAGGATCTGTAGTAATTTTACTCTTTTCATTTCTTTTTCCTTGTTTTGTAGTTTTTGCTTTCTTCTCTTTTCAACAAATTTGGCTAGGTGTTTGTTAATTTTATTTTATCTTTTAAGAACTGGCTTTGTGATTCATTAATTCTTTGTATTGTTTTATTTTAATTGCATTAATTTCTCCTCTAATTTTTGTAATTTCCTCCTATCTTTGGGCTTTTGTCTTGATTTATTCTACTTTTTCTAAAAATGTGGAATGCTTCATTAAGGTATTTATTTTTTCCCATTCTGTTTTCATAAAATGTGAGTTTAGCACTATTTATTTCTCTCTGAGAACTGTTTTCCCTGCACCTCACAAATTCCAGCTAGTTTGAATTTTTGTTGCCTTGTAATTATTATGTACTTTCTTATTAAATTTTGTCTGCAAACCTGTGTTTCCTGAAGATGTTATTTAATTTCCATGTGTTTATGGATTTTTCAGCTTCTTTTGTTGTTAATTCTCAGTTTGATTTCACTGTGGTTGTATAATATGGATGGGATAATTTCTCTTTTATTGCATTTGCTTAATCATGATCTGTGTACTAGTATGTGGTCTATTTTAGTAATGGTCCCATGTGTAGTTGAAAGCAATTTAATGTGGTTAAATAAATTAAAAACTACATTTATTTAACCACATTGAAATCAACAACTTACTGTCCCCTTATAACTACATACCATGTTTCCCAATGAATAGCGACCACAATATCACTTCTTAAGGTGGGTGGTCTAGGAAAATTTGAGGCTTTATGCCCATCACAGTACTAGTTTATCCCCAGAGTCCATAGGCCATTGCAATCTGAACAGCCAAAGGGAGCAACTGAATCTTTATCTGTGTGGTATATTTATGACTTGAGACTACTATAAAGTCCATTGCCTAAGATCCTTGCATTTCTATGTGAGAGCAAATGGGTAAATATTCTCTGCCTGCAGTCACTGGTCTGGACTGGTCTGGAAAGAGTGGCCACTGAATATTGCTTAATGTTTTATTCTAATATAGTGGGTCCAGCACAGACTTCAGAGAACAAAATCCCATATTTAGTTCCCCTTTTTTCCCTTAGAAACTTTTTTTTTTTTTTTTATGCTGTTTTGCCTCATATTGGGAAAAAGACGGTAGAACATGTCTGTTGGCAACCAATGCCCGTGTATACCCAAAATCTCCTTTGGGAACAGACTGTTGGCCAGGCTTCCATGACTTTTCACAATACTGGATTGTAAGTGGTCTATTATGGGATTCTAAGTCTAAGGCCTTTACTTTAGTTCTCATTACCACACATAGCTAGGATGTCTGCATTTCTTGCAGTTGCGGGAAGGAGAGACATGGTTTCTCTCTACTTCCTCTTTTTATATTGTCTTAAAATGATATGCCAATTCTGACTAAATCCATGAATTTCTCTATTTTTGGGGAGCTAAATGTTCTGAAGCTCAATACTGGGTAGGAATTTGTACTTCCAGAATTGTTTTCTTCACTGGATCCCTCCCTCAACTTTGGATAGTTAAAAAATTATCTTCCCTTTTCATTCCCCTAATATAATGGATTATTTTGATACTATTTATTTCATTTTAAATTGACGTGTATATCCTTGTGATTAGGATCTGAGAACAATACTCAATAGTGGTAAAGAGACAAGGCTGACTCTAAGATTTGATCTGATTAGTGATAGCACTGTTGACTCATACAATGTATGAAATAGAACCAAGCAGAAAAACAAACAATTGCAGTTTGATTCTCAGCAATGTGAATACTTCTAAAACACTCAAAGATAATTGGCCAGCAGTCAGTGAAAAAACTGAAAACATTATAGAAAGTTATTCATTCATGATTTTCAGTATTCAAGAGCAAGTTGAAATTCTGAGACTGGAAGGGATTACTTAATGTGCAATGATAAAAGCATGATTTCAGACAGAAATTGATTACACACTACTCTTTTAATTGTTCATAAACAGTTATAACTATCAGAGAAGACTAGAATTTATATCAGAACAGTATAATCAGTAATGCCAAATAGAAGAGAAAATTATACTAATATGAAATATTACACAACTGAGTTTCATTCAAAATTTTAGTGGTTTTACAAGAGAATGGGAAGTAAATTGTTATGTATTGTGGGAAAAATGTCAAGTGAAATGATAGCAACTTTTAGGGTATTTGTTCCTTGTGAAGTTTAAATGACAAGAGATATAAAACAGTATCTTACAAGACACATGACACAGAAGGTAGTAGAGGATTTAATTTGTAAACTGAATTAATGGAGGAAATAGAAAAATTAATTTCATATAAAATAGATACAGAAATAATCAGTAACATTTCTATGTCACTAGTATTTCTTCAGCTGAAGAATGTGTATTCAACTCAGATGTCCATTTTTGGCTTGGATCTTTCAATTTGGCAGAGTCTGATTGCTTTCAATTATTTATATGTTCTAGATATAGCGTCTTTGTCTGAGGGAAAGTTGGCTAATTTTTCCACCAATTTGTGGGTCTTCAATTTATTCTCCTAGCGATTATTTTTGACATACAGAAACTTCTCAAAAAGGTGTGATTCCAGTAGTTGATTCTTGGAGTAATTCCTGTGAAGTTTTTTTTTCCCTCTATGATCTCTACCTATCCTTATGTATTTAAGATTTCAACCTATTTTAACATCCAGTATATTTAGTGTTTCCATCTTAATATTTAAATCTTTGGTCTATTTTGACTTTTATTTACTGCATGGTGATAAGCATAGGTACCTTGGAATAGATTTTATTCAACCACATGAGAAGGCACCAAGACACACTACCCTTGCAAGGCCCTGAAGGAAACAAAGATAACTATTTGCTAAAGAAACTGAAACTCAACTACTTTGGAATTTTCATTGAATAGATGAACTAATTAGAATTCCATAAACAAATTATAAATCAGCTGAAGTGAAATGTAGTACATGAATCAGCAGAAACAGCAAATAATAGAATAAACATAAAGCAGAATTATAAATTAATGTGGTCTAAAACTATGTTTAAACAAGCAACACTGAAAAAGGCACATGAACTTAAATTTAAAAACAAGTTTTCGTATTGGTAGAATGAGACCAACCAGTTGGGATAAACAGTAACATGTTATAAAGACAAAGGAGTTGACAAATGGATGTCAAACCTTTATATAACCTTTCATTATAGTAAGGATATTTAAATTCATATAAATCTAAAAGCATAAGTATGTTAATTATACACACAGGCCAGCAAGATAGCTGAGAAAATTAAAGGACCTGCTTAAGCAGATGCAGGGACCTGGGGTTGATCCCTGGCCTGCCATGTTGGCCCAATTCAGGGACATGCTAAGTCAGTGATTGAGACAATTTATTGACAATTATAGAATGACAAATAGTATATGTGTATTTCATATAAAGTGACCACTTATGTAGGGAATGAACTATGTATACAGATATTTATTTACCTATATTATGTTTTTGATTATGTTAAAATCTGTATACATGTTAAATTTTAAAAAAGCTATAATATTTGGCTAATAAAATGGAATTTTTAAAAAAATTATTCATTTATCTTTTTTGGCAGAACTGGGGCTTGAATTCAAGCTTTTGTGCTTTCCAGGCAAGTAGTATAATGGAATTTAATCTCTTAATTATTGATTCTTTTGAATTTTATTTTTACAGAGGATCATAGATAACTGTTATCAATGATATCAGAACTTTTAAGGGCCAGCCGTATACCTTAGGAGACTTAAGCTTTTGCATAAGCAGGTGCAGGGACCTGACTTCCACCTCCAGCATGCAGTGCCAGCCCTGCCCCTGGGGGGTGGCTGAGTCTGCGCATGGTGGTGTGCACCTGCAATTGCAGCAGTTGGGAGGCTGAAAACAGAAAGATCACTATGAGTTTGATCTGTGTAGTGAGACCCTGTAGACCCTGTTCTAAATTACAGTTTAAAAAATTATAACAGTTTTTAATTAGTCAGTCTAAGTACTACATGTAAAGCTCTATAAATACTACATCTAAACCTCAGAACTCTAACAGATTCAGAATTTATTACATATAATAGTAGCATTACGGGTATGGTAGTGGGAAGAATGAACAGTAAAAAGCCATTCAAACTCCCAGGCATGGTGATCCACGCCTGTCACCCTAGCACTTTGGAAGACTGAGGCAAAAGAATTGTAAGACTGGGATCAGATTCAGCAATGTAGCAACTTAGTGAGACCCTTTCTCTAAATGAATGAATTAATAAAGTCTAGTGATATAGCTCAGCAAGAAGGATCTGGTTTGAATTCTCAATATACCTTGCCCAAAAGAAACATTTGCACAAACCTTTCAGATTATGAGATGAATTACGGAGATATTTCAATTTTCCCCTTTAAGAAATTAAAGAAAAACAGAGAAAATGAGAAGAATCTAAAGAGCACATTTAATTTTTTCTTACTATTTCATAATGACTTTGTCAATGATGGTATCATGGAACTTTATTTCTTTAGAACAAAAGATACAGATTGTATTTGATTGCATCAGCATGGAATTTCTCCCCATAGAAATTACTTAGGCAGTTACTTGTATAAAAATTGGTTATTCCCTATAATCCAAAAGTGTGCATTTGTTTAGAATCAGTGAAAATAATAGCACTAATGTACTTTTGAATTTAGCTGAAGAGATGAATAAAACATTCAAATTATCCAAGGAAGCTCATTAAGTGTTTCTTTTGATGATAATCTTATATATTTTCTTATGTAAAATTATACTAAATTAAAACTCATCCATGTGAATAATTATTACAATATTTTGAAAACCTATTGTGTTATATGTATTCAATTTTATACATATCATATTTTTTCTGTATTATCTCTAATTTATACAAAGAGCCTAAGAATAGACATTTCATCATGCAAATGAAAGAATTTAAGGCAAATGTTAAATAATGTACCCAAAACCAGCAGATAGACTGTGATGTGCAAATAATTATAAATCTTATTGATAAGATTTATAATTATAAAGATAAGACAGTGCCCTTGTCCCATATTATTTCATTGTATCATTTTTCTTTCATCATTATTTCATAAGTAGATTTTTGTGAAAGCAATGTAAGCACATGTCTTTCAAAACTTCTATTTGGAAATACTAAGTGAAGAAAAATTTTGACTTTCAAATTGGTTATTTGGTGTCACGCGTGCATGTGTGTGTGTGTGTGTGTGTGTGTGTGTGTGTATGTGTGTGTGATTCCCTTTCCCTGAAACTCTCATGAGATTGGCTTTTCTTGATGACATTTAGCACTACAAAAATCCAGAACAGCACTTATTATTAAATGGATAATTCATATTTATATCATTCTGAAACATAGTAATTATGGACATTGTTGATGGAGAAATGTATTCTAAGTGTAGCTATTGATACAAATGAAGAATAATCTTTTGATTAAGGTTAAATGGTTTGAAATGTTTTGCATTAAGAAGATTCCCAAATTGTTAGTGAAGTAATCCTATTTTCCTTATATTTTCTATATATGGTTGACAATTTTTCCTAAGAGGATTCACTTATGACCTATTTAAAAACATTTTCCCTTGTCTGCAGAACCAAGTGATGTTTTTCTACAGATCTTCCCTTTCTCTTTCCATACTCAGTAGAAGGTAGAAAATGAGAAAATAGCTCAGTTTTCACTCTGTAAGGCTCAATGAACAGCACTGTAAGTACTTTTCCTTTATGTATATTTATTTACATTCTGCTCCTCCAAGTTATAATCTTTTCTTTGGAAAACAGGTACTGCACTTAGTTATAACTGCTCAATTGAAGCTCAAAAGTATACTGTACAACAGAATCGTTTATGATTTAATGTGAAAAAGCAATACAAAATATTTCATTACTAATTGTGCAGGGATTTTGCATTGAAATGATATTTTCAATATGTATAGTAAATGTATATATGGAAAATAATTTCACTTGTTTCATTTGATTTTCCTAACTGCTTATTAGAAAACAATTGGCTTGCGGTTTTCTCTGTGCAAGAGGGCTGTTGCATGTGCTTTCTCTAGCTTTGAGATTTTCTCCTCAATCATACTGGTGCTGCACTGCCCAAGGAGCACATCTGAAATATGCATTGTATATCGTAGGAGAGGTGCCTCTCTGGAAATTTTAGTCCTACATAATATAAATGTTTCTAATTACATTATTAAGCTTAATCATTTGTTTTTACTTTAGAAACATGAAAACAATTCCTGGTTAAAATTGCTATAAATAAAGCCAAGTGGAGGAAAAAGCTATTCACATGTGCAGGCATTCAGATTTAGTAAATGTATCCAAAGTAGAAGACATCTTACCACTTGGCCACCGCGCCTGACAGCTCAAAGTAGAAGGCATCTTAAAGAACAATTCTTGAGAGGGGGAATGGTGAGCTTTAAAAAACTAGGGCATTCCATTTAATCCCAAAGAACTGCATTTTCTTCCTTTGAAGTAAAGGGAGAAAATAAGCAATATCTGAAACACTAGCTTCATTCCCCTCCATATGAATGCTACCATTGCAGAAAAGTAAGGAATTGAAAGATTTAAAAGCAACAAATGTCTGAATGCACTGAGGTTTATTTTTCTGCTAAATTACATATGAGGTGACTTTATGAAAATTGATTTATCAATATATTATAAAGATGTATATCACCAATGCGTACTTAAGTTTAGCTAAACAGATTCAAAATATGCTTTCAAAAAAAAAAAAAAAAGCCCTGAGTATGTCATTGTTTATTTGCATCGGTTTTACAAATGCTATGTCTAATTTATACAAAAATAGAATTGAATAGGTATTGTAGCATCTTTTCATAGACATCAAAATGTGGTTCATGAATGAAACTCACTTGACCAAAAAGTGACTTGGTTGACTCTGGTTATGTGGGTAATAACATGAAGCTCTAATTTCAAATATCCTCTCACTAATACATTATTTTGATTGTTTAACTATATTTCTGTGAAAGTAAAATGTAAATATAATAGAAAAATACTCAATGTAAATGAAAACCTTCTAAGAGCAGGTTCTAAATTAAAAAGAGTCTATACTGTAAAACATTTTTAAATTTAGAAATGTATTGTTTGTTCCACAAGCTTCATATTGCTTTAGTTTGAAAATCAGAGCAACCAAAACTTTATTTTAAAGTCTGAGCCCTTTCAGTTTCCAAATACAAGAGTTCCAAACATTATATATTCCAGTTTGAAGAATAAGACAGAAATATAAATGGAGCCATGACATTTCAGGAACCAAAGCTTTCATGTTGCTGAAGAATCCATGGATCCTTTCTGTGATGAGTTAACAAGAAGGGAGAAAAGAAGGAAAGGAGGCAGCTGGTGACAAGTAGGGTGGGGGGAGAAGGAAAAAGAAACCCAGAGCAGAGGAGAATACAATTCCAGTGTTCTCAACTTGCTGACAACTGTATCAAACTAGTGTCCTGGAAGACATGTTTTCATTTTCTGTTTTCACCTGGAGCATGAATCCTGACTCATTTCAGCAGCAAGTCCACAGGCTACAGGAAAGATTGTGGCACTGGAACAACCATTTATACTTTTGTGATAGTTCAACAATCGTCCGACTCTAGACAAGTTTAGAAACCATATCAAGTTGGAAGAAAAACATAAATGAGTATGAAAACTCAACTGAGAAAAAGTAAAGACAGATAAAAAGAAGAGAAGAGAAGGAGAGGAGAGGGGAGGAAAAGAAAAAAGAAAGGAAAAGAAAAGAGAAAAGGACACTTGTGATTCTTTGGCATTTTGTGTGTCTGTTGCACTGTGATTGTTAAGAAAGCAAACTGAGGTCTTAGAAAGAGTATAAAACAAATAAAATGTGTTTAACACATTTTGTCAATTTAGATATTAGTATTTCTGTCTGCCATAGAAATTACAATTAATGAAGCTTATGGAAATATAATTCTAGGAAGTTGGCAGAAAAATTAATGAAATATGTTTTCTGGAATGAAGATATATTGTTCTTCTACATTATATAGCCTTGTCAAAAAACGTAAAGTACATCTTGTAAAGAGATTCTCTTTCCTCTCTGGGTTTGATTTTTGTGACTGATTTATTTAATTTTTAAATAACCTTATAAATGAATTAGAGCTATTATTCATTAACTGGTTTGTGGAGTACCTAGTATATCTCTACTTGGTACATGATTCACATAATATTTCTCTTTCTGAGTTTCAATTTCTTATTCCCTAACATTTAGTGTAACATTCTGTGATGGCTTTCAAGGTGGTCCATCTAAACACCGCCTGATCCACAGCACTCTTAATGCTTCCACAAGCATCACTCCATGGCATAAATGATAACAACCAAGGTCCTTAATTCATTTTATTAGGTACTCACCTGCCCAATTTTTCCCTTAGCTTTATGTTTCACCAACACTTAGTTCTCAGCCAGAATGTTTCTGGTTTTGATTACTTTGATTATTTATTTATTTATTTTCATGTATTCATTCCATGGATTTATCTTAGACCTAATAAGAATAAAGTACTGTGGTTGTTTAGAGTTTAAAGAATTCATATATTTCTTTTGCTCTCACAAAGCTCATCATTTACTGAATAAAAGTTCTTCCAAAGGAAATAAAATGCCATACTATAACATAGCATCTTTTTAGTATGGTAGATGAAATATCCCTCTTTAATGGCTCTACTTTTTGCTCTGTATACTTTTTTGTTCATTACCAAGTCATCAAACCAGATTGTTATCAGTTTAAGCATCTGCTCTAGCATGAAGCATATTATAAGCTTAAGTAAACAATCAGCACACAGAAAGTGGGGGCAGTTTCTCCCTGTAGTTACAGAAGGTACCTGGAGATAAATAAAGCAGTGTAAGATTGAGTTAACTTAGAGGTCAGCAAAAAATTTTCTACAAAAGATCATGTTATAAATATTTCTTTTTTATTTATGCACAGACACTGTTGTAATTGTTTAACTGAATTGGTTGGAAACAGCTACATACATTATGAACATTATTGGGTATTGTTTGTACCAATAAAACTTTATTTAAAAAAATAAGTGGCTGGTTACATTAGGCTTGGTTCTAAAGTCTGCCTACTCTTGCCTTAAAGCTTACTGAAATCCAAAGTACAGCATACAATGTAAGTCAGGTAAGCGTTCTGAGATAGAAAATCCAACTGGAGTCAGGTTTAGTCAGGAAACTGTACTTGATTCACGTAGTTAATGTGCAGGTAATTTGAGAAGACAGACAAACAGGCATTCTGGACAGAGAGATTAAAAAGTCTAAAGACTTATAGGCAGGCATACAAACAACATGTAGACTTTAAAACATAAATCATATACGGAAAATTACCAGAATTACATAGCAGATACATTATCCTTCCCAGAGAAGCAAAATTAACTGGCCTACAATTAAAGATCTCTGAGAAGGAATGGTCTGCACAATTTTGTGGAGGCTGGCTGATCTGAGAATTGGTATTTGGCCTACTGCAGCCCAGTTAATTCTGTGCTTCAGCTCTCATCTGAAGGCCAAGTGTGAGACAAGGAGTTGATCTTTTAGCTATGGTCAGATGATAGGAAAGAACGCCACATCTGAGAAGCCTGTCAGGTAGTCAGGAAGCTGTTCCTTTCCCTTAGAGGAAGACCAGTCTGTTGGAGGGCCACCGCATGGGGGCAGGTCATTTACGCAAACTATCAACTTAACTGTTAAATTCATTCATAAATACTAGACACATCCACAATAACATTTGATAAAATCTATTGACCTGCCGCCACCCTGTCTAGCTGATATATGAACTCAACCATCACATCCAGTAGGTGATCTCACTATGCAGCCTAGGCTGGCCTAAGGGATGCTCCTGCTTCAGCCTCCTGAGTCCTGGGATTACAGGTGTGTGTCACCATGTCAAGCTTCATGTGTTTTTTGGCCTTTTTTACATTTTCAATATATAAATATAAGGAAAATACATACATATATCTCTAAATACTGTTTTTTTCTACATAGTGATTATACTTTATTCAGTGCTTTTGCCAAGATAATATCTTACATTCATTGCAAAAATGCTTTTATATTGTTCTATGGTGCAATATTTTTTAAAGAGAGCAGAAACAGTAAAACAAAAAATACCATTAGAAACAACACAGAATTTCACTAAACAAAATAATAGGAATTCAATATTTTTCATTATATTGCATAACACTGTGCTCAGATTAGCTGTTTAGATTACCAGATATAAGCAACTAAATTTGTGTAAAAAAGTTATAAGAAATTAAGAAGGAGAAAAAAATTAAGCACTAACTGCTCCTTTCAATAGACTAGCAGAAATCAGCAATGCAACTATCCAAGCTATCATATATATGAAATATATATTAATTAAATTTAAATATATATCTATATCTATATCTATCTATCTATCTATCTATCTATCTATCTATCTATCTATCTATCTATCTATCTATCTATATTTCTCTTCCTTATTTCTTTTGTCCTTTTCCTCATCCAAGGTTTTCCTTCCCTTTAAACTGTTTCTTTCCCTTTCACAATGTCTATTGTACTTTTCAGATTTTGTTTATACTTTAATGTTCCTACACTGTTGAGACAATATGATGTTTACAAATGCAAGTCTGATTTGTTGCCCTTCTGAGTTTGATCTTTAGTTGTATCCAGGTAGTTATAAAATCCTCGAGTTTATTTTAATAACTGAGTAATACTTCACTGAGTAAAAATATCACATGTTTTTACCCATTCCTCAGTTGATAGGCATTTGTTTTGTTTCCAAGATTGGTGATGTCAAATTGTGCTGCTATAAACATGGGCACACAGATATCACTATAGTATGATGTTTTCAATTCTTTGGAAAACCTCCCAGGATAGGAATACTATGATTGAATGGCATGTCTTTTATTATTTTACACAGATCATGTTACTTTACTGTATATGACTTTTCACAAAGTGATATATGGACAGATTGATTATTACAGTTTAATTTGTTTTTTTTTTCCAGTTTAATTTGTTTAGCATTTTGTTAGCAACATGGATTAATATAAACTGTCATAAAGTAAAGGCTTTGTCTTTTTTTGGTTTTTGGTGGAACCAGCAATTGCACTTAGGCCTTTGCGCTTGCCAGGCAAGCTCTTATTCTACTGAGCCAACTCTCTGGCCCCAAGGCTTTGTCTTAAAATGTCTTGCTTTAATTTAAACTTAGTAAATGATACACTATTATCATGAAACATGTTCTCTTAATGTTTATCACAGAGAAAAAATACTATTATTACAGCTTTGCATTAGCTAGGAATTATTATCTATCAGAGTCAAACACAGATTCATTCACCTTATTGAATCTCTGACCCTTGCCCCAAGCACCACCATCTATTAGTACATTGGTACCAGGGAGGCAAATCCGCTGCACATTAGCCTGTAATACAAGTATTATTTTGACACAGAAGCCCCTTAACATGGCCTAAGCCTTTACTATTGAAGTTGTGTTACTATAGTTCTTGGAATCTATGTAATTATTGTTGGCCTATGAATTCTTTTCATTCATATATTTGTAGATATATGTTTATTAAAATGACTTTCTTAGTTTCTCTTATATGAAAAACTCAAAATATAAATAGAGAACAAAACAAAAGTTATATAATAAGAAACAAGGAGTTAGTTGGATTTTTTTTGCAAAAGTAAAGAGGACCAAGAAATGAGGGAACAGGGAAGGGATGAAATGGAGAACTGAGAAGAGTGATATGCAAGCGCCAGGTCCCCATAAGGAATGGAATCATTGTGCAGTGTCCCTGTGCATTAAGGAAAAGAACACAATAACAATAGCTGGCGTTTACCTCTGCCAGTTGCTCTTTTGACAGATAAGATACAATTTAGTTTGACAAAACAACTTTCTTCCTAAGATTTTTGACCAAAAAAAAAAAAGATTATTAGTTTGATTGAAGTAGAAACAAATTATTTTCTGATCCAATTATAAATACAACAAATCAGTAAATAGCAAATATCATTTCCTTTTCTTTTCTACTCTTTCATTAAAACCTCTGAAGCTATTCTTTGATAAGAAATTTAAAGGAGAAAAGCACATTTTGCGATGAGATTTCTTTTGGTTAACATTCAGTCTATACTTGTTGCACTTGATGCTTTTATTCTTCTTCTGGAAACAGCAGTAAATTTGTGTGTGTGAGTGACATTTCAGGAATTCCCTCTTGGAATATGACTTACATCCTGCATAGCATTATAAATAGTGGCTTATTTTTGAAGCCCAAGAGTGTATGTATGCCCCATACAAACCTACTAGATAGTGAAGTCATTATTCAAACTAATTTGCAACATTTATTTCTCCTGCTGGATGTAGGTATGTTACTTATGTTCACAACAAACGGCCTCTGGGTTTTGAGGTAACTCTAATGTGTTTTATTAAAATCACTTCCATTTCACATACGTTATTTTGTGTTTTTTCTTTTTCCCCTTTTATGTGGTTGGTGAGTTACAGAGAAAAATGTATGCGGAATCAGGAATTGAGATACCGCCTTTCAACTTTAAGATCTGATTACGTCTGAAAATGAATCTTTTACATTGCTGCCTAGGAGGTCTTGGTGCTATAAATATTAGTAGAAAAAGGATATTTTTCTTCTAAGTTTAGTATTAATCATGTCTTAACTCTTCCATTCTATCCCTTAGGTTTTTAAACCTGTTTTGTGCATTTCTCTTGTCATTTTTCTCTGCTTTTCTAATTCTTTTTGTCTGTGCTCCATTCACATATACATAAGAAAACAATCACATCAGTGGCAAGGATAGCACAGGTTTTTATCACTTGCAGTAAATAATCTAGTACCCTACAAAGACATGTAAGTAAATTGTTTAATGTGAAATGAAGATGAAAATCAAATTTCAACTTTTCCAAGGCAGGAATCATACCAAAAGTGTTTCTTTTTTATTATTTTTTGTTTTTAATTTTTTTAATTTGAATTTATTTATTTGTATTTTAACTTGAAAAATGAAAAACAGAAGCAAAAACAAACAGAAAAAAATGACATAAAGAGGGTAACACACTGCAATACATATGTTACAGATTTTCAAAACATGGATGGCTAATTTTACACACACACACACATACACACACACACACACACACACATCTGTGAGCAAATTCCTTTAGTGGGGACAGATTCGGTGAGTAAGCTCCATGTGGGTGCTGTTTTAGATAGTTTTCATGAAAATACAGAAATGAAATACGTTTTGTGCCTTTGAGGTATCTAGTACAAAACTAATGAAATACGTATTTTTATTTGTATTTATTTCTTTACTCCCATATGTCTTGGGACTGACATAAGAGTTTAACACACACTGGGAGGCTTATTGCGGCATTCACACAGCTTCCCACAGTCGGACAGCCCAGATATTTGTAATCATGGCTTTCCTTGGGATTCTGAAAGAAGTTCTAATCCCTGCCTCCTTTGTAGCTTCTGGTAGCTGCTGGCAACCACATGTGTACATACCTAGGGCTGTTACCCACAATTCCTGCATTGGCTTGCATCTTCACATGACCTTGTCTTCTATGTCTGTGCTTCTCCAGGTCTTCACAGACACCTGTGATTGTGTGTAGGACTTGAATTAAACTCAGGAAATCTCACTACCAAGGTTATAGGGACATAGCTTAGTGGTACAGTATCTGCTTGGCAAGCGTGAGATCCTGAGTTTGAGTCCCAGGTCAAAAACAATAATAATAAAAATTATCTAAACTTAAGAAATCTCACCTCAAGATACTTTGTACAGTTGCATATGTGTCTTAGTTACTCTTCTTTCATTGCTGGAGCAAATATCCAACACCCAAAATGAAGGAAGGAAAAGCTTATTTAGCTCACAGCTACTGCAGGTTTCAGTCCATGCTTGCTGGCTCCAAGGCAGAGGAGCACAAGGCAGAGGGCATCGGTTCATGGTGGCAGAACAACAATAATGCAACAAAGAGCAATGGCTACAGAAAGTCCGTCTCCCTGTCTCCTATATTACATGCAAGATCTCTGCCCCAGGCTGAGGGAAGTACTCACATCTATAATCCCAGCCTTGGATCACATATAGTCCCAGTGGATCATGAGTTAATCACAAACTCTAGAAGTCCCCACCCCACAACTATAAGAGGCTTTGGGGGGACAACTAGACACAAACCATAACAATACAAAAAACCCTTTACCTGAAAAAAAAATCACATTCAGAGGGTCACGATTTAATTCACCACATTCCCCTGTCTGTCCATCCTCCAGTATTCTCTGTAGCTCTCATTTGTGCTTTCTCCTTGCTCAAGTTTTTGATGTTCAGCAGTAATTTCAGTTTTGAAGCCAGTGATTATGCAGTTGAGCCAGGCTAATATTTTCAAGGTTCATTTATTATCTCTCCTATAGTTCAAACACTGATAATTTGAATTTTGCCCCTTAGGTCACCTCCTTAAGATATTAGAACTTTTGCTGCTCTGGTTGTTGCATTTATTAATATCCAATTTACACTGGTCATCTTTTTATTATAACTTATTTCCATTGTACCTTAAATTAACCTTGATCATAAATGCTTTAACCTATCTGAGGGTTCATACGGACTGAAAATAGCTTCCACTGTACATCACTATTACATGTCAGTGGCACTCGAATTCAGTAATTGTTTATAGAACTTTTAATACATGCAAAACCAAGTGTGTGTTGCTCGTCCAGCTGTTATACACAGAGACTTGCTGATCTGAAATGAAATCGCTGAAGGAGCTTGATGAAGCAGCAATTTACAAGAACAACTCTAGCCCTATAGTTTGAGTTTGGAACAACTATATACAAACAAATGAAAACTATGAGCTTTGTACTTTGTATTTTTAATTCGATATATATATATATATATATATATATATATATATAGTTTGTCATGCTTATTTGGAATATTTTTTGGTAATAAGAACCATGTTAACCAGGGAGATAACTTGGTAGGCTATGCACCTCGGTGGCCAACTAAAAGATCTGGGTTTGATCTCCAGTACTGCATGCAGTACCAGCCCCGCATCATGCTGCCACTGAAACCAGTCATGGTGGTGCATGTCTGTAAGTCCATCACTGGGGGGATTCAGGCAGGAGGATCACTATGAGTCTGAGCTGTGTAGTGAGACCCTGTAAAAAATAAATAAATAAATGAATATTTCCAAAAAAGAATCATGTCATATACATCTCCATGCCATATTACTGTAAATGTATTACTCATATTTGAAGCCCATGTGATATATGAACCCATAGCCAGGATCAGGACAACCTTCCATAGAAGGATATGTGTAAAGTGTGGTACTGTGCTGACCACAATAATCAGAATACTGTAATCTATAATCACATTGCTTAAACTTAATCAATAGCTCTATTTCTTTTATGGAATTGGAAAAGTATGTCCCAAATAGTAAAATAAAGAAATTACAAGTGGCTTTCTATGGTGTTATGAGGAATATATATATATATATATATATATATATATATATATATATATATATATAAAAGATAAGAAAAATATGCATGTGATGTTCACACCAAATGTGTTAAGAATTGGAGCATAAAAGAATAGACTTGAAAGATACCAGCAGCTAAACATTTCTTAACAAAAGATCAATGTCCAAACAGGCTGTGATAGTTTTCTAGTATGTTCTGAGATCTCTCCCTTAACAGTAGCTCTAAGCCAAGATAGCCATTCTCCAAGATAGCTCAAAGGGAGGCGAGGCTTAGGTATGTGTTGGGTAAGACACAATAAGCCAGAGAAGCCAGGATGTGCGAAGTGGAAAATGTGCCTAACTTGGGAGCCCCATAGGACTTGGTGACTGACAGGAGATGGGGGGGGCCAAAACTGACAGGAAGCACAAACAGCATGGGGGAGCCTGCCAGACTTTGTTTCCTTAGGGTCCACAGACATTATATTTTTGGCTGCCCCACAGGCTGTGGAGAGGGAGTTTAAGAAAACACTTGCAAAAGAAGGAACTTATTGTCACTGTCATGCTCACTGCTTGGTTTCATCCTGGTAGCAGCTATAGGATGTGCTGGTTCTGGGTCAATGACATGAACAGGTAGATTGGATAGCAAACAATCTTCTGGGGAGGGAGGGCAGATGAAATAGTGAAGACCTGAGTTACAAACAAATTTTGTCTGTTGTAACAATGTATATTGATGCAGCAACCAACCAATTTATGATAAAACATTAGACTACAAAATAATAGATATCTGAATAATATACATCAATCTTATCAATTATTTGGAGTAGATAATTTTATACTCTATTTTTTTTTTCTTTGCAGAACCAGGGATTGAACCTAGGTCCTTGCACTTGTCAGGGAAGTGCTTATTCCACTGAATCATCTCCATGGCCCCTGTACTCTTTTAAGATAGTCCTTATATAACACTCTTCTCTCCAGGTATTAATGACATAAAATGATATTTATGAATTTAAGTAAATAAAGCCCAATTCAAACAAAATTCAACTATGAAGATTTTTTTATGGTCGTAACTAACTGAAAGACTAATGGGCAGGACAAGCATCACACATATCTGAACTTCAGCTCCATTTTTCTGCTCTTCTATTGATTCTCATATCCTTAGGGTTGCAGTTTGTTTTCTAAACTCAGTATTGAGCAGTTTCAATCAAAGCAGCAAATTTCATGCTGTCCAAAGCACACATGTCTTCTGTTTTGCTCCAATATTCCCTTCATAAAGTCTCAGATCCACCAGGATAGAGCAAGTTAGGTCAAATATCCCTCATAGGGTAAAACTGAAGTCAACATGAAGGGATCACTTCATCGGTTTGACTTTGGTCCCCTTCTTTTCTTCTAGAAAATGGGTAAAATCCTCTTGGAAATCAAATACATTGCCAGCCTGAAATGTGCATATGACTGCTGGGCAACCACTGCTACAGGTAGTCAATGAAAATATTTGCCCAGTAAGACGATAGTACATGTTTAGAGTTTCAGAAGCTAATTGATTATCCTGTTGAGTGGCACAGGGAATAAATTGTCTCTGATTTTGTTTTCAAGTGTGGTTTAATAATTTGAAGCTTCCTTAATTTGTGCTACCACTGTGCTTCTGCTCTGAGGCTTTTGCAAGGGCAGCTGTGGTCTTTTTCTTCCTGTGTGTTGGTAGAAACATCCTATCTTCATGGAGAAAGATGAACTGTGTTCTGAAACCTGAGTGGGTAGGCTTCAAGTGTCCTCCTGTCCATTCACAGCCAATAGAATTACCATCCATAGTATCTATTAATGTATGCAAAACTGCCTTCTATAGTTTCCCCTGACAACATTTTATATTCAATTGTAACCTTTAATTTAAATTGCTTTTCTTTTACCAAATAGACTATTCTAAGAAATTGTGCAAAGCTTTCAGTTTTGTAAGGTTTTGCATTTAAGTAGGCCTTTAAATAAAAATAGGAATGAAGTCCTTTGCTATTTTATGCCAAAGCTGTGTCCTCCTGAAGTGGGTTCTTTCTTCTCCTTAAGAGTTTACTCTGTTGGAATTGCAATAATTACTTTGGTTAACTTTTGCACTTCTAAATTATAGTCAATTGCATAAAATATGTTTTTAATATAACAGCAAGGCATGTGAATATGTAGCTTTTATCCTCTTCCTCCTTTAGAAGTAGTCACTCTGTTGCCATGATTGAGGAAACTAGTGGCTTCATTTTTGCTACTTCAGCCCCTTAGCTCAGATTCATCATCAATTCCGTGTCCCTTTAGGTGCCTGTCATAACAAGCATTGTATTTCTCCTTCAAAAAAGCAACTCCGTCCTGTTTTGTTGCTTTCTGCCTTTGCTATGTAATAAGAATTACTCAGTGATTTGACTCAGCCAATGTATTCAAGGTTGAATCCTGTGCACGGATGTCACAAGGAGCCTGTTGGAGGGGCCGTATTTTCCTCGTTAACACAAAGCGACCATCTGCTCATCAAGCTGTGCAACCATAGATTTGCATCTGTCCAGAACGAAATGTCATTTCCAGTTTAATGAAATACACCTTTTTGTGGAATTTTAGAATTAGTCGTACAATTTATTAGAATACTAGATAAGTTAAGAATTTTATGTTAAGCTATAAAAATTTACTCTGGTTAATTTATGGAATAGAAAATTCATTTGGGGGTGGCTCAATGAACTGTTGAATAATAAGTCTTCAGAAGCATGGCATTAGTGAACTGCCATATCAGAACCAGGAAGAAACACACAGCAGGTTAGCCAAAGGGGCAGGAAATATTATCAAAATATTTTGCTTGAGTATTTAAGCTTAAAATATAGCACAGTAAAAGTTAAAGACACACTGACATTTTCCCCCTCAAAATACTCCCTCTTGCTTTGAAATTACTTCTTCCATCATTCTTGCCATGTCCTGAATATGTTCTGGAATCGCTCTTTTTTATGAATGTCTTTATGAAATGTGATGAAGAGCTCAGGGAACTCTGATCAGTGTGATGCAGCAGAAAGGCAGGGCTGGAGAGGCCCGATGGGTGTCTTTGACTCGTTCATCAGCCCCACCCTAAGAGGCTGCCAGTTCTTCCCTACAGTCAGCATGACTATGAAAGGACAGGCCTTGAAGACATGATCCAAGATATCAAGTACCTAGAGCATAACATGCACATTTACTACTACCCCAAAAAGAACATAAAGGATTGGCGTTGTCAAAGTTTGTGGTCGGTAGTACCATTAATCAAAAACAGAAGTGTTTTCTTATATTTTTATTAATACATATTTGTAGTACATAATGAATACATTGTGAGAAATTAGAAAATGTACTTCTTGAGAACATTTAAAATAAATTTAACTAGTCAAACATTACTTATTGTTTATTATGGGTTGCCTTAAAGACTATTTGTGGTGGCAGGAAATCAAGAATTGTTTTATCAGAGTCACCTACATTGAGCCCTGGACTTTTGCTCCTTCTGGAACATAGTCTTGAGAGTTACATATCTCTGTATTCCTTGGCTTTCTCATCTGTAAAATACTGTGATTATAGTAGCTATTTTAAGTTTCAATCACAAAGATAAGAAATGCATGTTATGGAACCTAGGGTGTTGGGACCTAAAAACAAAACAGACCTTTCTCAAACTATGACACCCAAACAGAGGCTAGATTTCACAAAAGGCCATTGTGAGCTGTTTAACCTCGATGATAAGTTAGCAATTAAGTGTTTTGTGCTGTATATATGATCTCTTGTTTGACAGGTCATATAATAAACTTGTGAATTAACTACAAATGCCCTCATTCTACAGCTGGAAATATGCAAATATTTAGAAGGAGAAGCAATTGTTTCCAAATGGCATAGGTTATATCTAAAGAAGAAAAAATGTTTGAGAATTATCATCCAAACTGTTAAACAATAATTAAACACCAGGGTTGGCCAGATAGCTCAGCAGACTAAAATGCCTGCTTAGGCAGGTGCAGGGACTGGGATTCCATCTCAGCCAACAAATGAAATTGGGAATGATGGCAGGTGCCTGTAATCCAGCACTTGGGAGGCTGAAAACAGGAGGATCACTACAAGTCCAATTGTGAGACCCTGAACATCCTGTACTAAATACATTATGAAATTAAATATAAGAATGTTTGGTAATGGTAATGGTGGGTTGAATTGTTTGTGGTACATATACAACAAGGTAGAGATACATATTTTCATTTGCTACATGTTTTCTATGATAGAGACTGAATTTTTAAAAGGAAACTTGTTTTCACCTTTCCATGATCATTTCTAAGAATATATATATATATATATATATATATATATATATATATATATATATATATATATATATATAATCAGGATGTGCAGTCAGAGATGCTACTCCATGCAGGACTCATGTCTATAACTTCTGCTTCAAGAGACCCTTTCTTACCTACATGATCGACCAAGATGCATTTATACTTTAACAGCAGTTTTGACTGTGCTTAAAATAAGTACCTTGGAATGCAATCCCATCCACTTTCCAAATGTGTAAACATATTATCTAAGCCCAATGCCTTTCTGAAAGAATGTTATAAAATCCCTTATTTATAATGAACAACTTCATGTACTATTGCTGTTTTGATAA
>PVKA01029732.1:0-28000 GCA_004027165.1 Ctenomys sociabilis
ACAGAGAGAGAGAGAGACAGAGAGAGAGAGAGGAAGCTAGAAAAGTATAGACCAGCAGTATGGAAGCAGAAAACAGAAAGTCATCCCGGAATTCTGGGAGGCTGAGGCAGGAGGATAACGAGTTTGAACCCAGCCCTGGCAACTGAGAGATTCAGCCAGACTTTGTCTAAAAGTAGATTAAAAGGGTTGGGGATGCAGCTCAGTGCAAAGGCCTGGCTTCAGTCCTTAGTACCGTGAAACAGAAAGCCAGAATGTCGATGTCATGTGCCTTCTGTCAAAGCTGAGGACTGCTCTGACCAGGGCTGCATTTTTCCCAGCCTGTTTTACCACCTGCACAGTTACAGAGATGGGGGAAAATCTGTCTGTCACATAGTAGGTACTCAACAGATGTGTGTGAAATGAGTGAATGGGTTCTATGATTTTAAAAGCTGGGGATTATACATTTTTTTGTGATCTCTGTTTTTGCATATTTTTTTTTTTGGGGGGGGAACTGAACTCAGGACCTTGTATTTACCAGGCAGGTGCTTATGCTGCTGAGCTATCTCCCCAGCCCTTTTGTGTCTTTTAGAGAAAGAGTCTTGCTATACAGTTTAGGCTGGCCGTGAGCTCACTGTGTAGCCCAGGCTGGTCTCCAGCTCACAATGATCCTCTTGCCTCAGCCTCCTGAGTGCTGGGATTACAGGAGTGCACCACCAAACGGAGTGCCTGTTATACCACGAACATGTTTCGCTTTTTTCCCAAAAACATTTAGATGCCTTTTCTCCACTGCATTTGTAACTAATTTATTAGTTTTAAATATTTAAAAAAATATTCTGTGGTGCTGAGATAGAACCCAGGGCTTCACACCCAGGGCTCTACCATTGAGCCTCACCCCTGCCAGAACTGATTCTAACTCAGCCCAGGAACAGCACCAAGCAGGTGAATGCAGACAGGGGTCTGCCTCACCCATGTGTCGGTCCCCCGCCACCTTGCTGGGGCTACTGGGCTCATTTCCTGTAGCTGCCTTCGAAGTGACCACTCAAGAGGTGGCCCCATGCTGTGTAAGGGTCATCCCCCACCTTCTGCTCTGGGCCCCAAACTCCTGGCTCCACACCTGGCAGGCAGTGATCTCAAGTCTAGAGGTGAAGATCCTGGGCTTGGGGCCAGGATGCCAGGCTATGTGTCCCTGAACCAACGCCTTCACCTCTCTGATGTGTCCTTTTCTTCCCTGCAAAATGCAGCCAATAACACTTCTGAACCAAAGGGTAGGTGGGTGTGAGGGTGGAAGGAACAGGGCTCAGCCTGCAGCGCCCACAGGGCAATTAGCTACTGCGGAGGCAGGATCTAGTCCTGGAGTAAAGGAATGGAACCCCCGGCTGTGCCTGACCTTCTGGGGCTCCCCCCATGCCGTCCACAGTGTGGCTAAGAGTCTGGGTGCCAAGACGGTGGCCGCGCAGGCCCTGGAGTGTGTCCGCCAGTGCAGGATCCTGTCCCAGGTGGTGGAGGACGCAGAGGCCGTGAGTGCTGTGCAGCGGTTCCTGGGTGAGCCCCCCCACACCACCCAGCTCACAGGACCCCAGGGCCAGGCCCCCCCAGCAGCAGCCCAACCTGAGGGGCACAGGGCCGGGTAACCAGGAGTCACTCTGCGAGGTGCCAGGAGGTGTACCAGTAGAGGGAAAGGTTCCAGCCTCCGTCACCACACAAGCCCTGCCTCTGCCTGGATCTCAATCCCTCCTACTCCCCACTGCATTCCCTGCCCCAGGGCCAAGCCGTCCTCCTGGCACCTCCTGCAGGAAGCCACCCGGCCCTGGTCTACCCACACCCTGCTGAGCCTGGGGACCTTATAGGCTACTTAGTTCATAACCGCCTGATTCTTCCCTGTTCTCACTACTAGATTGTGAGCGCCATGAGGGCCGGGGCTGGGTCACTTATTCACTCTTGTGTTCCAGGGTTATCCCACCACAGGGCCTGGCTCCGTAAATACTCAGAGTGAATGGCTGGCTGGTTGGATGAGTGGAGGGGCTGGGTAATGGACAGATGGACAGTGAAGGAATGGATGGATGGACCGACTGACGGCGTCATGATTAATGAATGAAATGGGTGGATGGAGGGAGGGAGAGACACATTGATTAATGGACATATTAATGGATGTGGGGATGGATGGATGGATACCTTGATGTATGGCCACATGATGGATGGACAGAGGCATGGACAGGTGGAGGGAAAGATGAAAGGTGGGCAGCTGGAGAGATAGATGGTTAGGTGGATAGATGGAGAGAGGGTCAGGCATGAAGGATTGCAGGAGGGTTGATGGATGGATGGATGGGTGGATAGTTGGGTAGGTGGGTAGATGGATAGGTGGGTGGGTGAATGGATAGATCAAGAATGAATGGGTGGATGAATGGGTAGGTGAATGGATGGGTGGACAGGTAGATGGATCTGGAGGGCCTGCGCCTGCTGAGCACTGACTGCATCCCCCTCTCCCCTACAGATGACGAGCGCATGCTAGTGGAGCCTGCCTGCGGGGCAGCCCTGGCTGCCATCTACTCGGGCCGCCTGGGGCAGCTGCAGGCCGAGGGCCACCTGGACTCTTCTCTGGCTTCCATCGTGGTCATTGTATGTGGAGGAAACAATATTGACAGCCAGCAGCTGCAGGCTCTGCAGACCCAGCTGGGCCAGCGCTAAGGGTCCTGAGGCATATGGCACCTGTGGCAGGTCCTGGGTCAGCAGACGGCGGTGGAGCTGTGGGTGCATCTGTGGTGTCACCTCCCCACCCCTGGGGAAAGCCCCATAGGCCTGTTACCTGGGCTCCCTGCAGCCCTGGCCAGTAAACCCTTATGAGCATAGCTGGTGACTCCTTCAGGTGCCATCATCAAACCACCTGGAGCTCATGGGGGCACAGGCCACCTCAAGCCCGCTGTGGGATAAAATGCCTCCAGGTCCCACATTGTAGGAAACTGGGGATAATGGTGCACACCAGTAGTCCTAGAACTTGGGAGGCTGAGGCAGGAGGATTGCTGAGAGTTTGTCATGCTGGACTAGAAAATAACACCTTACTTTAAAACACAAAATAACTCCCTCCTAAAAAAAAAAACAAACCCCAGAGAGAACAAAAAACAAACCTAAAGTCTTAATGGACAGACTGACACAGCCAAGCTCCCAGGGGAGTGCCTGTCTGTTGCTTTTCTCTTGTTGCTGGGTCAAAATACCCAACACCCAAAATTAAGGAAGGAAAGATTTATTTAGCTTTAGTTTATTTAGCTCAGTGCTGGTTTCAGTCCACACTAAGCTGGCTCCAAGGCGCAGTGGCACATGGCAGATGGCAGCAATCCATGGCGGTGGAAAACAGCAAAACATGAGGAGCAAAGGGGAGGAGCAGCACCAGCGGCCTCAGGCAGGCCTGTCTCCCTTCCATCACATTCAGCTATCCGCCCCACGCTGGCGTAGCACTCACACCCAGAGCCCCAGTACTGGGTCATCACAAAGTCTAGAAGTCTGCCGCATGACTGCAAGAGGCCTTCGGGGGACAAGTAGACACAAACCATAACTCCCTGTAGCCAGAGGTCAGCCAGGTCAGGAGGAGAGTGACCCAGCCATCCGTTGCTTTGTGTCTTCAGAAGCGATTCTCAGTATCACTCTGCATTGCTTGGTGCAACATGGTGTGGGGCGTGGGGTAGGACCCTCAGACCCTCAGGTCATCTGCATGCGTGTGTGTGTTGGGGGTCAAAGCAGAGGCAGTGCTGGGCCTGGAATGGCCACCTGCACACGGGTGGGGGCAAGGGTTCTTAGCAAATGGGTGGGGAGTGCTACTCTTTTAACCACAAGGGGGCAGCAAAGTGTCTCCTATGGGGAAGGTGGCCCTGCTGGTGCCATCTGAAGACGCCTTTGCCCACCTACTGGCCCGGCCTGGGAACAAAGTTCAGAGAGAGCGGGGCCCACTCAGCGTCACAGCTCGCGGCAGAACCCAGCTCCCAGCTCCGACCTCTCCGGGGCTGTGTGACCTTGAGCAAGTGTCCTCCCTTCTCTGGTCTTCTGGCTGCATGTCGTAGGAGGCACAGGCCACATCCCTTAGTCCAGGCTCTTCCCTCCTTCAAGCACCTTCTCTTTCCAAGAGCAGCATGTGGTGCCCTCCCTTGCCTCATCTTGCTCCCCTTCACCAAAGTAGCACCCTACTGCCCGGGATTCTCCCCTCACCCACTCTTGGGACCCACCCTGCTTGCTTGGGGCCCCATGTTACTACTTCTCTACTCTTGCAAGACGTCCCTCTGAGCTGGATGCAGCCAGACCTGGGGATGGCTCTGCCCTGCCCACTGGCCTCTGTTGCCTTCCCGCTTATGGAGGATTATTACACTGGCACGCACAGCCTGTCAACAAACGCCTGTTCACACCATCTCTTGGGCATTCCTCTCCAACAACAGGAACCAGGATTATTACCCCCTCAGACTCCTGCTGTGCTACAGGTCTCTGTAGTACTGACCATGTGTCTCCGCCTGTGTCCTCTGCTTCCTGTCATACACAGTCTTCAAAACTCAGGTTCCTTCCATGCTGTTACTTCCTCAGCCCTTAAAGTATTGTTCTGTGCAAGACAAGGGACCAAGATTTGACACACCCCCATTCCGCACATGCAGCTACAATGGAGTATGGGAGAGGGGCTGGGGAAATGGCTCAGTGGAATAAGCACTTCCCTGGCAAGTGCAAGGGCCTCAGTTCAATTCCTGGTTCTGGGAAAAAAAAAAAAAAAAAAAAAAAAAACCTCAGGGAGAGGGCAGCCTCCTCCCAGAAGCCTCCCTGGTGGCAGGGCTCGAAGGCCGGCTGCCCTGACCCCAAGCTGGTGGCTGTCCCTGCCTGCCCCCAGCCCTGGGACACCTGGCAGCTGCTGTTTGCTTTCCTGCTGGTCCCTGGGGCTGCAGATAAGGGTGTCACTGACCCGTCCCAATCTGGTGGCTCTGTGGTTGACGCCCCAGGCATGTGAAGCAGGAGGGGACATTGGAGAGTTGGGCACAGGGGCAGTGGTGGCTGTGGTGCTCTGTGAAGTCTTGTGGTTTTCCCCCTCCTGCCTCTGCCTCCTTTTGCCTCTGGAGGAACCAGGAGCCCCCTCCCCTTCCCTGGGCTGCACCATGGTCGCTGTGGACCTGGCCTCAGGTGTGACACCTGCGTGAGATATGACAGCCCCTGCTCACCTGCAGCTCCCTCGGTGGCTTCTCACAGCCAAGGCCCCTCTGAGTGCTGCATGGGCAAAGCCCAGCACCTTGGGGCCCTACCTCTGTCCTGACCATGGTTGGCACAGGGAGACCGGTCATGCCAGAGCCAAGGCAGGGGAGTGACACGGGGGTCAGGGGGCCAGTTGGACGATGCTCCATGCCTGTGGAGAACCAGCTGGTCTCCTGTCCGGTCCCTTCCAGCAGCTGACATGTAGGCAGTGTGCACAGATTCTGGAGGCCAGGATGTCCAGGGGCACAGGTGAGGGTGCTTCTTGACCACTGCTGGGTTTGCACTTCAAGAGCTCACAGTGAGAAGGGGAGGTGAGGGCCCACACACCTGGGCTGGGCGCTTGGTGACTCAGCCAAGACCCTGTCTCAAAAAATAGAAGGGAGTGCCAGGGTCATAGCTGAGCAGCACAGCGCCTGCCTGGTGAGTGAAAGGTCCTGAGTTCGATTCCTGATACAGAAGAGGAGGAGGAGGGGAAACGGTCAGGCCCTGGCTCCAATCTCTAATGCTGCAATCAATCAATCAATCTAAATTGAAAAGCGCTGGAATGTAGCTCCATGCTCCCCGGTTTCCATCCTTAGCATCCTCCGTCAAAGAACAAAAATGGAGGCCCTTTTTGTGGGTTGCCTCTCTCATCTGCCCAGGATCGAGCTGCCCAGGTTGAAGCCTTCTGCAAAACGAGGGCTGTCTGCTCCTGAGATCCCTGTATCTTCTGGGGGTCCCTGGCTGCTTGTCCTGGGCAGAACAGCAAAGACACGCTTGCTGTGCCCTCTGGCAAGGGTGGGTGTGCATCAGAGGAAGGCGGGAGAATGTCCTCGGTCACTGTGGGTGGCAGGCACCTTTGGAAATGCCTGGTGCCAGTAGTGATCAAGGCCGTGAAATTCCTCTAGCAGTTCACTCCAGCTCTGTAAGATGGTGGCCTAATTTTTCATTCACCTTGTAGGGCTTGGAGTCACTCTTAAAGCCTCCTGCCCCAGCTTCCTGGAGGTCTTGCTGTGAATACCTCCACTCCCAAGATCATTTTATGCCCCGAAATAGAAGCTGGAGAGGAAGCCATTACACCCTCATTCCAGACAGCAAGGAAGAAGGGATGAAGGCTTAGCGTGCCTAAGATCACTTCCTGTCGACACACCCTGCTCAAACCCCATTGGTCAGAACTAGTCACATGCTATAGCTAGCTGCAAAGGAAGCTGGGAAATGTAGTCCACAGTGGGCCAGCTATGTGCCTAGGTAGAACCAGAGGTTCTGTTGTACAGGAAGTGTTTGCCATGGAGTTAGTGTGTAAGGGTACACACTGAGCTGCTATAACAAAAAGATCTACAACTACAGCCAGCTTTGCTGTGTCAGGTCAGGAGAGCCTCAGGTTCCTTCCATGCTATTACTTCCTCAGCCCTTAAAGTATTGTCATACACCGGGATGTATGTTGTTCTGTGCAAGATAAGGGACCAAGATTTAACGCCCCCCCCCCATTCCGCACATGTAGCTACAAGGGAGTATGGGAAATGTAGTCCTAGCTGAGCAGCTGCTCACCCACCAAGGTTCTGTTTCTAAAGGGGCCTGACTGCCATGTGCACCAAAGCTGGAAAAAAGGAAGGAAAGGGTAGCGGGACTCCACAGGGGCAGGGGTCATCTGCGCTGGGGTGAGGCGCACAAGGTTCAGTGCCACTCCTGCTGGATCAGGTGCCCTGGGAGGGACCCTGGTGGCTTGGCCACATGTGACCTGTGGTTTTCGTGGAGGCAGGCAGTTTGGAGGAACAGTGAGAAGGGTGTTCAGACACATACAGTGGTCCATTGAGCAGGTGGAGTGAGCTAGCGCTGGATTTGTGGCTTTGGTGACTTCTGCATCTACACCTGGGATGGGGAAATTAGGGGAGGGGGTACGAGGCAGTCAGGAGGCCACGCTTCCACTCACTCAGTGCCCATATGGTCAGCACCCGGCTTGGGTCGGGCGCCTTCTAAGGGTGACCACACAGGGCCACCTAATGGGAACACATGAGTTACAGACCCTGTGTATCAGGTACTGACAAGTGCTATCTGGGGAGCGAGCGGGTGACGCTCACAAGGCAGCAGTGTGGCAGCAGTTTTTATTGTGTTCAGTTTTGTTTGTTTGTTTCCTCTTGGTTTGGTTTGGTTCTGGGCATCAAACTCAGGACCTTGCACTTGCCAGGCAGGCACTGTGCCACTGAGCTATATCCCTGGCCCTGGAGTATTTTAAAGAACCACACTACTGTGTTCATAAAGTGTATCAGTATGAGTCTTTAACACACCAGAACTTTTTAAAAATATGAGTATGCTGGGGCTGGGGAGATGGCTCAGTGGAATAAGTGCTTCCCTGGCAAGGTCAAGGGCCTGAGTTCAATCCCCAGTTCCGCAAAAAAAAAAAAAAAAAAAATATGAGTATGCTGCTGTTACTCTCTGTTGCAAAGGAATAATTCCTTGGTGTTATCTGATACCAGTTTTCATTGTTTTTCCTAATGGTTTTGTTTGTTTTCTTTTTTTATATTTAGGGAAGGGTCTACAGGGTGTTCAGGGTCTCACTGCTAGATCAGACTTGTAGTGATTTGCCTTTGTATAGCCTCCCAAGAGCTGGGATTACGGGAACGCGTCACCATGTCCAGTCTCAATCACTATCTAAGCGCGCCAGGGGCAGGGCCTGCAAGGCAGGTCCAGGGATTGAACCCCAACTCCCTGTACCTGCTTGTAGGCACTTTAATCCGCTGAGCTATTTGGCCAGCCCTTGTTTGTTTTCTGGAGACAAGGTCTCACCATGTAGCTCAGGCTGGCTTTGAGCTCACTATGCAACCCAGGTTGGTCTTGAACCCACAGAAATCCTCTGCTTCAGCCTCCTGGGATTACTGGGATTACAGGCATGTGCCACACATAGCTTAAAAATGTCTTGTTAGAATTTATCTGTTGTGGGCCAGGGAGTTAGCTCAGTAGAATAAGCACTTGCCTGGCAAGTGCAAGGTCCTGAGTTCAATCCCTGGTGCTGCAAAGAAAAAAAAAATTATCTGTTGGAAGTAGGGTTGTCTTCAGGTAGCACTGGCTCACCTGCTTATGACCAAATCTATTATAATTGATAGAGACAGGGTGGTCCAAGAAGCCCTCGTTGGAAGGTGGGATGTGAGCTGGTGCTTAGAGGCCGGGAAGGGTCCCAGCAGCAGGACCAGCAGCCTGTGCAAAGGTCCTGAGGTAGGATGCTGTGAGGAAGGCTGGAGGCTGCAGGGCAGAGGAGGAGGGGGACAGTGGCAGAGGATGGTAGGAGATGGGCAGAGAGTGACTTCTAGGCCAGGGGCTGATGCAGTATGCCACGTAAAAAGCAGAGCCATGGGTGCCAAGGCAGGGGCTGTGTCTCTGTGTGGCTTCCTCCTCAGCTCCACCACCTGCTCTCGCCCCCTGCTGTGTGCCCTCCCTGTCACTCACAGCCTTGTCTCCAGCCCCAGCTCCTTGGTCTGCAGGGACGCTGTCCCCACTCCTGTCCCACTGGCCTCTCTCTTCTCCAGTGTTTGCGCTTTCTAAACTCCACCAAAAATGTCAGGGCAGGTTTCTGGCTTTGCTTCCAAACTCCCTGATAAATTCGACTGGCCAGGCAAACCCAGGAGACGTTTTCTGGAGCAAGGAACCCCATAAATCACCCCGCTGCCACTCCAGCGTGGGCAATATCTTATGTAAAAAGGTGTTTCCAGGGAGCACCACCGGCAGGAGAATCCTATTACAAGCCGCCCCATTAATTATCGAGAGTCAAGCCGACCCTTTCCTGCGATTTTTTATCTTAAGTCCAGAAACTGATTACCTTCACCAAGCCTTCCCCTACCCCAAAGATCTAAAGAATAAAATAAATGTTTGAAGAACAAATCACCAAGTTTCTCCTTTTGAGGGGCCGGCAGAGAAGGGAGAAGCGGGGATGGGGTCTTTTCCTCTTCCTTTCAGGGTAAGAGCGAGCGAAGGCTTGGCTGGCCCTGGCTTACTCCCTTCACCGGTCAGAAGGTGTTTAAAATTGGTCCTGTATTACAGATGAGGGAAACTGAGTCTCACTGGGAGGTATGTGGTTTGGCTCCTTCTCCCAAGATGGTACAGTGGGCAGGGGATGGGCAAGGCTGGGTGTCTAAAGACCTGGGTTTGGGCCGGGCATGATGGCGCATGCCTGTAATCCCAGCACTCAGGAGGATGAGGCAGGAGGATTGTTGCAAATTCATGACCAGCCTGAGCTACAAAGTGAGCGTAAGGCCAGCCTGAACTGCATAGTGAGACCCTGTCTCAAAAAGACAATAAATAAATAAATAAATAAATAAATAAATAAATAAATAAAATAAAGACCTGGGTTCAAATCCCACCTCTCCACTCACTGGGAATATGAGTGGAGTGAATATGGGAATGAGCCTCTCTGAGCCTGTTTCCTCTTCTGCAAAATGTGCACTCCTCAAGGCTCCCAACAGTGCCCATGGAGCCCTTCCCGGCTCCCCACGATCTCCCTGAGGAACCCACCACCCTGTACTGGGGCTCGGACCCAGGGTTTCATGGGGGAGCTGCATCCCCAGCCTTTTTCATTTTGAGAAAGGATCTCCCTAAGTCCCTTGGCTGCCGAGTGGCTTGAACTTGCGGTCCTCCGGCCTCAGCCTCTCGAGGGCTGGGCTTCCAGGCACACACAGCCTTGTGGGCTAAATGCCGGACTTTTAGCGTCTGCACCAGAAGGCAGCATCCTGCTTTCTGTGGCCTAGACCCAGCCAGCTGAGCTCTCTCTAGCACCAGGATGGTCTCTGCTTCATCACCCCCCACCTTTGAGAGTTTTTTTTATATTTTGGTTGTTGTCTTTTTAAAAAAATGTATTTGGTATAAGAGCTCACTGTACAGCTCAGACTCATAGTGATGCTCCTGGTTCAGCCTCCTCAGCACTGGGATTACAGGTGTGTGCCATCACGCCCAGTCTCAGTGGCTCAGGGTGCCAGGGGCTGGGGCCCATGCAGCATGTGTCACTAGGATCGAACCTCAGTCCCTGAACTTGCCTAAGCAGGTGCTTGGTCCGCTGAGCTATCTCGCTGACCCTCTTTTTTTTTTTTTTTTTTTTTTTTTTTTTTTTTTTTTTTTTTTTTTTTTTTTTTTTTTTTTTTTTTTTTTGTTTGTTTTGAATCAGGATCTCAGTGTGCAGCTCAGGCTGGACTTGAACTCACTCTGTAGCCCAGGCTGGCCTGAGCAGTGATCCTCCTGCCTCAGCCTCCAGGAGCTGAGGCTGCAGCTGTGGACAGCAGGTGGCTCCTCACTCCTTTCTTTATGGTCGTCAGTCGTTGGGGCCGCTGCTCATCTTCTCCTTTGCCCCTTGTCTGTCTCTCTTGGTAGGATATCCCCGGGGGCCGGGACCCAGCGCTATCGAATCTGCAGCCCCAGCCTGGAGGAGTAACGAGATGAGAAGGCTGCTGGGGCCCAGAGGAGGGGAGCAACCCAGCCAGAGTCACAGAGCCAGGCCACAGCAAAGCCAGGCCACAGCAGGAGAGCCCCGGAGCCCTTGATGTCCCTTGGGGGAGCCCCTGGTAGTGGGGAGCAGGTGGCTTAGGGACTGCTGCTGGCACTGCCTGGAAGGCTACATGGGAGTTTGGAGAGAAAACTTCAGCGCTTCTCTTTGCTTTTCCTGGAGAAGCAAGAAGGCCCCCCAGGACCTGAACAGGTGGGGACACAGTGCAGCTGTGGTGGATGCAGAAGTGGGTGCTCGGCCCCAGCTCCCATGGTGTCAGTTGCAGGGCTGCTCAGAACCCCGGAAGGGACAGAAACAAGGTGGGGCAGGTGTCATAGCCCTGGGGCGCGGGGCCCAGGAGGGGTTGCCAGATCTACCAGAGGCTTCATTTTCCTTAGTCAGTTTGACCGCACCTCGGGGCCAGGAGCAATCTACACCACAGGCTTCTCCTCCAGGGAAAAGGATCCAGGGCTGGGCCTGAGAAGTTGTGCTGCTGCTGCTTCTCAAACCATTCTGTGGGTCACAAGGGCCCAGCAAATGGGAATCCTGTCTGGACCCAGTGTCCCCACTGTGATTCCAGCTGCTCTCTAACTCTTTCTGGGCCCTCTGTCCCTGGCCACTGGGAGTACCACCAAAGCATGAAAGGTGGGGTGGTGTCCTTACCCCTGTGGGTAAGGTGCCCAGCCCTAGGTCCTAGGAGCCTGCATCCAGTGCCACTTGGGTAGGCGGGGCAGGGCAGATCCTGAGCCCTTCATGAAATTTAGAAAGTGCAGGCCGGAGGTGGTGTGGTCGGGAGAGGCTGTGGCTGGCGGTGAAGCTTCCGTTCATCACGGAAATGGCCCATTTGCAATGATCGGTTGCCCAGGTGTTAATAACGCTAATGGCATAGGAAGGGTAAACTTGGCCACTCGGCTGAACAGGAGAAATATGCACAGAAGTTCTCTGGTTTCCATAAATCAGCCATGTGCAGTGCAGGACTTAAAATTCCAGTCAGGAGATGGGTATTCTCATAATCGGAGCTGGAGAGGTAATTTATTCTGTTTATATCTTTTTACGGCATGACAGGACTCGGGAGCCGGAGCTCACTGCAGCCGTTCTGCATTTTAAATATTAGTCCTCAGCACAGAGGCCGGGCCCAGGCCTTGGGCCTGGGCCTTGGTGCTTGGGGTCGGGGGTTGCATTTCGGAGCAAGGGCGCAGGGCCGTGGGGAGTAGCTCTGGAAGGGCTGGAGCCCACGGGGTCCAGCTGCCCACTGCTGGGCAGAATGACACTGCTCGCAGCAGCAGGGGACACCCCCCACTTCCTGGAACCAGGGGGTGTGGCCGCAGCTCAGCCACCGGCCTTACCTGTGCACACTGGAGTATTTTCTTCATCCCGGAAATCTTTATTTTTAAATAATAAAAAATACAGGTGCTGGAAAGCTAGGAGGAGATGAGCAGCTGCATTAATGGGAAGGAGAGGGATGAGGTGGTACGGTGAAGGCAGGGTGAGCATGGCGAGCGGAGGTTGTTGCACCCACGATCTTGGCATTTTTTTCATGGCCTTGGCCCCTTCAGCTAGCTTGGTTTAACTGCAGAGAGGCTTTAAATGCAATCCATGAAGCTGCTGCTGGGGCAAATTAGCATTCAGTAGACACTGTCCTAAAGGACCTTTTATGGCAGCCCAATTCCGTCTGTCCATGCGTCCGTCCCTCTGTCCATCTGCCCATTGGTTCATCCATCCGTCCATCCATCTGTCCATCCATCCATCCATCCATCCATCCATCCATCCATCCATCCATCCATCCATCCATCCATGTAGTCAGTCACTAGTCAGCTCAGCTGAGCTTTGTCTCGGGTTCAGAAGGAGAAATCTTTTATTTGAAACATGCCTCTGGCTGGCCATGGTGTCATATCCTGTAAAACTAGCAGTCTGGGAGGCAGGAGGATCACAAGTGCAAGGCCATCCTCTGGCAAGTTAGTGACTTAGTGAGACCTGTCGCAAAGTAGAAATATAAAAAATGATCTGGGGATGTCACACATTGTAAAGGTACTGGGATCCATCCCCAATACCACAAAACCAGCCAATCAACCAACCCTGGCTTCCCTGGCCATGTTCCTGAGCAGCTTGCTTTGCCCCTGGGACCTCAGAACCCTCTTCTAGAAGGGTTGAGGTATAGAGATATGGCCACGGTGGGGTCTTCCTCTTTCTTCCAATCACACTTGGGGTGGGGCTTCTTCTGCCCAGAGGCCCTTGGCCCAGCAAGATCTTGGAAGCTGCAAGAAGCTTCTGGGGTGCACTGGGGCCAAGCTGGCCTTTTCCTGTTGTCACTGTTCAGCCAGCTGGGGTTCATTCGATGAGGATTGAGCCCCGGACCCAGATTTACTCACTCTCTACCTCTGAGGTCATGAGCCCATTTCATAAACAGTACAAACTGAGACTCAAGAAGGTGATGCTGTGACCAGCCTCCAGGTCCCCAGGCTGCATCATTTTATGGGGGTCTCAGAGCCTCTGCTTGGCCTCCCTCCTGGAGCCATCCTCAGAGAGTTTGCGGGGCCCCATTATTTAACACCCTTGGCATGTGGCCACCTCTCCTGCTCTGGGCACCTGTAGAGTAAAGCTGTGCAGTTGTGCAAGGCCCTGCACCTACGTGGGGTCTGAGAAAACACTGGTGTGTGGGCTGTGTGTGTCCCCAGGGCTGTGGGTCCCATGTGTGCCTATCGTCTGGTATGGGCAGCACCATGCACGTTCACACGCCCATGTCCCTGTGGCTGGTGTGTACACACGTGTGCAACTGTGGGCCCGTCACACCTTCTGCTTGCTGCTCCTGTGTGTGCATGGGTCCACATGGGCGAGCACGCACTGCACACCCCGTGTCTGCCCAGTGTGTGCACAGTGGGGGTACACAGTGAGTGCGCCTTACATGGGTGGGGCAGGGGGTGTGGTTCTACCATGAGCTCACTCTGTATCCTGCTCTGTGGCTGCCACCTCTAGGCCCTGTGTCCCAGGGGTCACTGGACCCCCATTAATAGGGGGGCATCATCCTACACATTTGTCACCCCTCCCCCCTCTTCCAATGCCTCTCCTCTCCCTTGTTCCCACCCTTCCTCCATTACCTCAACCTGTCAAAACCTGTTTTGGGGTCACTGAGGGGTGAGTCCACCTATTCCCAGCTTCCATCCTGTGTCACACTCCAACAGAAGTTCTCCACACATGTCCAGGGGGAGCTGGGATGGGGTCCACCTGGAGAGTCTTCTGTGGCCATTGGAATCGATTGCAGCCAAGGCGCCAAGTGTAAGACCCCTCTCCCCACCACCATGTGGATGTGCATCCAGGCTCTGAGCTCCCAGCAAATCCCTCAACCTGTCCGAGTGCCCCAGGGACAAACAATGCCTTCCCTGGACCAGAGGGCAAAGAGCCAGCTACAAGGATGTTTACTCCAGCATGGCTGCAAGTGGAGAAGAACTGGAACTGAACTCAAACATTCAACAACAGAATTGTCCAAAAAGAAAATAGCAAACAAGAAGGGGACACCCGCTCAGGGGGCTGTGAGCAG
Source organism: Ctenomys sociabilis (assembly GCA_004027165.1). Taxonomy (NCBI): domain Eukaryota; kingdom Metazoa; phylum Chordata; class Mammalia; order Rodentia; family Ctenomyidae; genus Ctenomys; species Ctenomys sociabilis. The sequence continues at coordinate 14,169 of PVKA01029732.1, forward strand.
TGCTTGGAGAGGGTGACGTAGCTCTGACGGTGATCAGCTTGGCTGGTGAGGCTGCAAGGCCATGGAGGGAGGCATGTGGGCTGCCACGCATCCTGCACAGAGCCTGCGTCCCGCTTTCCAAATGCAAAAGAAAACAGAGGGGGGGAAAAGAGTCCAGAAGCAAAAGCACCACAGTGTTTGCCATTCTGCATGATGACATTTCTTCCTTTTGTTTGTCTGAAATGTCTATAATTTCCACAGTGAGCAAGGAGCGCCAGCCCGGATGGAAACAAACGCTGTGTAAGTAAAAGAACAGAGCAGAAAAGAAAGGAAAAGAAAGCAAAGCCGCCTGTGTTATCCTGCTGAGGCTGCCTGGCAGGTACCAGCCCTGGCACCCTGCAGCACCTCCCACCCCCCACTCCCTTCCCCCACCTTCTCCTGCTAGAAATGGGCCAGGGTGCCCAACCCCTGAGCCCAAGCCTGGGGAGCCAGTAGAGTTCATCTTCATTTATTGTTTGTTTTTCTAACCCTGCAGAGCTGAGCTGGTGGGGAATTTGGGACACAGTCCCTTCCAGCCCCACTCTTCTATGCAAGGAGACCGAGTGGGGCTGAGGGGCTTGTTCTTAGGCAGTGCCTTGCATCCCTGAATCCCTGGCCCTCTATCCTACCCCACCTTCACCTAACCACAGCCAGCATGCTCTGCCTGAGAATGGAGCACATAGCAGCCTTCTCCCCAGGGGGGACCCTTCTGTTCTAATCCAGCCTTGCAGATAACCAGCACCAGCCCCCTCTGCCCGCTCCTTTTCTGCCTTTTGTTTTGTTTTGTTGTTTTGAGCACCTGGAATGACCTGGGGTATAGAGAACTGAAGCTGGGATCTCTTTTCCCTTCTAGTAATCAAACCTGGGGAGCCTTTCCCACACTGTTTTTAAATTTTTTACCCTAAGAGAGGATTTCACTAACTTGCCTACACTGGACTCAAATTTTGGATCCTCCTGCCTCAGCTTACCCAGTAGCTGGGATAGATGTTTGTGTCACAGTGCCTGGTTGCTAGGTTTTTTTTTTTTTTTCTTTAATATACTAGTGATACTCCACAAGTTGATGCATTCATCAAGCATTTTGAAGGACTCCTGAGTGCTGGGCAGGCTTGTACCCTACTAAAGCATGAGATAACACCGTGTCTGTCTCACAGGACCTATGAATGGCCGCAAGGGGCCCACACTGGCTAGAGGAGAGAGCTCCATTTGGTCTCAAAGACAAAGGCAGAGGAAAGACAGATTTCATCCACTCTATCAACATAAGGTGAAGAAAAAAGAAAATCACACAGTGCTGAGGGAAAAAAGAATTTTTTTATTAATCTTTCTTTTTAAAAAATGTTGTTTTTGTTTTTCTTATTTTTTAGTTTTTTGTAGGTAAACCTCTTTCTGCCTCCCCTCCCACACTCTGCCCACCCACCTCTTAAAAATATAAAAATGTCCAGCCCCAGATAACTAGAGTACAATAAATAAACAGTAAACACAAAAACATACTTTATTTGTTTTCTTCTTTATACAAAATAAGGAAACTAGAAGCGTTCAACTTCCAAAAAAGTATAATATTGTACACCCTGACGGCCCAGCCTCCAGGCCCCCAGGCAGGAAGGGCGCCTGGCCCAGGGGCAGAATAGAGTGGGAAGTGTTCCAGTCCGGCCTGGACCCTGGGCTCGGAAGAAAATGCTATTAAGAGAGTGAAGCCGGCTTCCCAGAACCGCTGACCTTGAGCCCAAGACCGGCCACCAGGGGGCGCCAGCTCGCAGGTGGATCCTTCCCCCAAGTCCCTCTCCTCCATCTTCGCTTTCTGGCTGATGCTACCCTCATCTTTTGCTTCCAATCTATTTTCTTAGTCATTTTTTTTTTTTTTTAAGATGGGGAAAGCAGAGCGAGAAATAAGGTTACAAAACACCACTTGGACCGCAGAGAGGGGAAAAACATCTTCTCCAGCCTTCCGCCCCGACCCTTAGTCTGGAGGTGGAGGTGGGGGGTAGGGGCGGGCGCGTGGCATCTCTGCACCCTCCAGAATATCGACTTTGGTCCCAAGAAATTGCTCCCGGCTGCGAGAAGGGAGCGCGGGCCGGGAATGAACGGTGTTGGATCCCCCGCACCCAGCCAAGGAGCAGCTGCCGGTTGGGTGCGGACCCGAGAGAGAACCCCTAAGGGCGCCCCTCTCCCCTACCGAGTCCGCGTCGGGCGTTTTGGTTTGGGAGGCTGCAGGGGGCGCCCGCCTCGGCCTTACCACACGGCCGCCTCGTTGAGCTCGGGGTTGGGGTGCGACAGGGTCCCGCTGTAGGCGCCGGAGCCGCTCATGGGGAAGGGCGGGCTGGGGCCGCCGCCGAACACCTCGCCGGGCATGGGGTGCAGCGCGCCGGGCAGGGGCTCAGGGCTCGGCGTGTCGGGGTGTGAGATCATGTCGGTGAAACGCGGGTTCTCAGCGGAGTGCGGCCCGGCCAGCGGCGGCTCCAGGGCGCCCAGCGGCGTCGAGCCGGGCCCGGAGGCGGCCAGGAAGCTGGAGTCGGCCGGCGACTGCGCCTGCGACGGCGGCCCGTGCGCCGCGAAGAAATCGTAGTTGCCTCCGGCCGCGTAGTAGTCGCCCTGGTACTCTGCAGGAGGGAAGGGGGACACGGGCCGTGAGGCGCGGCGACCCTGACCCGCGAGAGGGGCCCGCGACCCTGCAGATGGCGAGGACAGAGCGGACCCCAAGCGCGCGGGGAGGGGACAATGGGACGCGCCTAGGGCTCAGGGCTCGGCCCGGAGGTGTGCAGACCACAAGGGACACACCGAAGAGGAGTCCCGACCCCAAGTCACAGGAAGTGGAGGCGGCGGCGTCTCCGGGGTGACGGTGGACGCGGAGACCCGGGCCCCGCACGGAGTCGGCATGGTGCGGCCGGCCGGCAGACCCGGCGTGAGCGCGGGCGAGAAGGAGCCTGCGCGCAGCTGGAGCCGCCAGCAAAACGGGGGAGAGAGGACCCTGGCGATGCGAAAGCAGAGCAGAGACGCGAGGGCCCGAGGTCGGAGACCTAGTAAAATAGTCGAGGAGACGCAAAGGAAAGATGAGACTGCCGCGTCGGAGACCCGCGAAAACTCCGGGGTGGATGGAGCAAGAAAGGATGGCGCAGAGACCCCGGACCGCGGAGGCCGGATGAGTTCGGGGGTGGCCAAAGGCTCGGGGCGGGGAGCCGAGCCGTCGGACATCCGCGGCGCGGAGGCCTGGACCGGGCGGCCTGGGGCGGAGGGGCTGCGAGTTCGGGGCTCACAACCTGGAAGCCTCAGCGCCCTCCTCCTGCCCTGCGCCGCGACGGAGGGCCGGACCTGTGAAAGGGGGAGCTGAGCCCCAGAAACTTGAAAGGCAGAGAGCGGGACACGCCCGCCCGCCCGCGGCGCTAGGGTAGAGGCTTGACCTTCACCGCACGCTCGGGGATGGGTTGGCAGGATACCTGCTTGGGGACGTGCAGCCCTTTTGGGAAGCCGGCAACCGCTTAGGGCTCTCTCCTGCGTGAAACGCTCAGATGCACACTCCCCTCGGACCTAGGGAGGGCGGGCTCCGGGTCATACGGCCAACAAATCGCTTCCCCATCACCCTTCTGTTCTCTTCCCGTGGCCTCTTCTTGAGGTCTGACGGAACAAACTGATTCCCCCACGCAGGTCGGCCTCCAGGGTCCGGCAGGACACCCTTGGTGCGGTCCCTTGAAGCCCACGGCGGCGACAACGACCCGCTTTGCACGGCGGGAAAACCAGCACATGCTAACGCCAGTCTTTTCCACAAACCCTCTGCCCCGGCTTGGCTGGGGTCTCGGTCAGGGCTGGGTGTTTCGCCCCCTTTCTTCTCTATTCCCCCATCTGTCCAAATGCGGGTGTGCAGGCTCAGCTTGGGCACACTTTAGGTAACTGATTAAAACGGCCCCCAATGACTTAAAACACGCGGATTCCATTCTCCCCAGACGTGGTGGAGCTTGAGAGACGCGAATTTGGGGCCCCAAAGGGTAAGGGCTGGGGCTACCGGGGACCAAGGCGAGCCGGCGAGCCTGCAAACCTGTGCAGGCCGAGGCCGTGCGCCGTGCGCGCCGCCTCCGCCCATATGGCGGCCGGGCCGGAGGTAATTGGAACAAACGCCGTCTGAAAGGGGCACAAAAGCCGCAGCTGGGGCTTTGTCCGCGCTCCCACGGGGAGCCGCCAGCCCCGGCGCCCGGCCCCTTTCTCGCCCGTTGCCGGCCGCCACTGCCAGGATCTCCCAGTGCGGATTAGGCGGGGCTGCTTTTCTGGGGGCTGGGGGGTCGTCCCCCAAATTCCAGGGAAAAAGGGACCTGGGGGTCCGCCTCCCTCCTCACGCAGCAGGAGCGTGGGGACAGTGCGCGGCAGGTTCGGTGCGGGGGCTGCCAGATCCTCTCGAAAACGTTGCTTAATTACCCGGGCGGGAAAATTCCGGCCAACACCGCCCCACCGTCCTGCTGCTCCGGGCCTAATCTGTGGGGAAGGAGGCCAGGCTAGGCAGGGAGTGGGTGAGGGGCGGCCGAAGCCTGGACCGTCCAGGCTGAGAGTCTGAGGCTCCCTAACCTGGCTCTGCGACTACAGAGAAAAATTTCCCCCGTTGGAACAACTTCTAGGGGCCCAGGTTTGGCCCTCAGAGGCGGAGGGGCAGTCAAAGGTTTTCCACCCTCCTGGCTGGAGGGGTCTGCACACCTGGCCACGCCCTCTTCACCCTGACTGTCCCTGAGTCCTTACGAAGCTGGCCTCTCTACCTGGGTTGGCAGCCCTGAGCTGGAAGAAAGCCCCACGGAATGCAGCTGTCCTTTGGGGTAGACCTTCCTGAGGACCCTCCAAATTGAGACATTCGGGAGTTGAAAGGCGGAAATACTTCCTTGGGCCCACAGCTCCTGAATGGGAAGCCTGGGCTGCTGGGCACCGGCAACGGCCTAACAAATCAGAATGCTGGGCCTGGGAGCACATCCAGAGTTAGGTATATGAGGGTTGGAGAGAGAAAGGAGAACAGGGGGGACCCGGTGGAGAGCCTAAAAACCAACCTCCGCACTGCCTCTTTGCCATCCCAGGCACGCAGGGCTCTGAAGATGGGAAGTGGATGTTTGGAAGCAAGGAGTCTGCACAAACCCCCGCATTAATGGGGTGGCAGAGTGGGCTCAGGACCACCTCGGCTTCAGCTCCGAGCACCAGACCCACAGCCCCGGGTCACCCGCTAAGCAGGAGGTGTAGCCTTCGAAGGTAGCCTAGCAAGCTGGTAGCCCGCGGCAGTCCAAACCCTTCTCCCATCCCAGAATGGTTGGGAACCTTGAGAATGGTTCCAGCTTTTGCTGGGTAAGCCAGGCGCAGGGCCAAGGACAGCCGCAATGAATGTTGGAGGGTAGTGGAGGGCCAGGCAGGGGCAGGGCTCCGGGACGTGTGCCTTTCTGGCTGCGTCGTGGAGGCGGGGACGTGGGGATAGGGATTGAGATGTACCTGTGTGTGACTGTAATCATGCCTCGATGTGCATCCTGGTACAGTGAACGCAAGAACGTGCCCAGGTGGCACCTGTCTGTGCTTTTGTGCCTGGGGAGAATATGGAGGGGCATGATGCGTGCTCAAGTGTGTCCTTGGTTGTCTATGTCCACGTGAGTGGGAGAGAGCGAACCATGGCCCAGGGGATAGGAAAGCGCGCACAGGCTGGGTCCTCTTAGGCCACCCAGAGCGGGCGTTGGTGAGGTGCGGAGCCGCGTGCCTGGGGGGGCTTCTTACCTCCGTAGTAGGTGTACGGGGTGGACCCCAACATCTCAGACTCATCCAAGCGGCCGCCCAGCGGACGCATGCGCCGCGGACTTCGGAAGAAGGCATGCCTCCGCGCGCCCAGCGCGCTCAGCTGTTTCATGCGGCGCTCTTTGGACCGTCGGTTCTGAAACCATACCTGGGACAGAGGAGGGGGCAGTGAGTTCGGGTCGCTGTGCCTCTGCGTCCCACCCGCGCAGCCCCCGAGGGGTCCTAAAGCCTCTGACACATCAGGTCTCCCCGGAGCTGGGGGCCGGGCCGGATTAGGCCCGGAGGGATGGAGAGGGCCTCGGTGAACCAGCCAAGGGTAAAGGATTTCGAGGACCCGTGGGGTGCCTCATAAAGACCTGGGCTTCCTGGTCCTCGGTTTGTCCGCGGCCTGACGGCTTTATAAAGGCTTCCCGCCTGGCAAAGCTCCTGCCTCGGCTGTGCAGCCGGCGGGCTCAGACCTCGCCTCTTTCTTTGCTTGTAAGACGGGAGGAAAAGAGGGGTTCTGGACCCCAGAAAGGCTTAAAACTTTCGTGGAACAAGGCGGCAACCGGAATTCAGAGGCAAAGTGGCCCTGCCCAGAATCACACAGCCGGAGGATGGCAGGGCCTGGCGAACTCGACTCGCGCTTGCTAGTTACTCCCCACCTTCGACGGAGCGGGTGCCCAGCAGTCCTTGGTCTGGGGTGTGCCCTGCCAGAAGCCCGCGCCTTCTAGGGCAAGGGGGCCGTGGGCTCCCAGGCCTGGCCGCGGCGAGGAGGGTGTGGTGCCCCCACCGCACCTGAATAACCCGCATGTTGAGGCCGGTCTCCTGCGCCAGCTGCTCGCGGATGTGGCGCGTGGGCTTGGGCGTGGCGGCAAAGGCGGCCTTGAGCGTCTCCAGCTGCTTGGCTTTGATGGTGGTGCGCGGCCCGCGCCTCTTGGTGCCAGAGCTCTGCTCCTCGTTCTCGTTGTTGGCCGTCTCCTTGTCCGACGAGGTCGAGTTGTCTGTCTCCTTGGGGTCGTCCTGCAGCGGGTCCTGGAGGTCCGGGGACAAACTGCGGTCCGTACAGGAGGACACTGCGGGCGGACGGGTTAGGAAGGGGTCAGCGGCGTCAGCGGCGTCCGACCCCTGTCCAATTCGGTGGCCGGTTACAGCCGGTCCAGGCTTCCGCCAACCCGTCTGGGTTCCCTCCCAAACCTGCGACGGCCCCTCCCCCAGGGCCCGGCGCCCGCCCACTCTCCCTCCAGGCCGGCACGGCCTTTGAAGTAGCCCAGTTTCAACCCTCTCAGCACCTGCAGGGGAGCTGGGTTGGGGATGGGGGAGTGTGGGCCAGCCTCGGGAGAACCGCCTTCTTAGAGAGGGGACAGTGGGGCCTACACATATCCCCTCCCTTTCGCCTGTTCCCTTTTTTCTTTCCTCCAAATCGCAGTTCACCTAGAAATTACCAGGACCTCAAATGACACAGAATAAATCGAGCAGGTCTAAATTAGGAGAGGAGGACCCCGTGGGACAGGCTCTTGAATTAGGGGGTGCGTAGGGCGCGGGAATCCCAGTTTGCTCTGGGGTGGGTTCCAAACCCTCTCTTTTCCCTTGCTTCACAGCCCCTCTCCTTGCCCAAGGCCTTCCTGCCAGGGAATCTGGGCCATCAACCCTGGGCCTCCCTCTGACCGACCGGACCGGAAGCGGAGGGTGCCAGGCTGGAGGCCGGGAGGCAGACCCGGGCGTACCTGAGTTGAGGCTGCCTTCTTTGAGGCTGGAGGAGCTCAGGTAGTCATCCTTACACACAAACTTGTTCTCGTCGATGACATACAGCTCCTCGCCGGTAGACAGCTGCTTGTTACACACCATGCAGGTGAAGCAGTTGAGGTGGAAGACTTTGCTCCGGGCTTTGCGTACCAGGTCGCTGGGTGAGATGCCTTGCGCGCAGCCGGCGCACTTAGTGCCGAAGCGTCTGCGGACACAGGTGCCGTCGCTGCGAGGTGGACCCTGAGCCCAGTCCTCTCCAGCGCACCCCCCTTGAATTCTGCCCTCCCCGGCCAGAACAGAAGAGGGACAAATGTCTGGGGCTCTTCTTGGGATGGGGCCAGCCCTGTTTCTACTGAGTAGATTCTCACACTACTGGGCTGCTTAGGGGGTGAACTTCAGCACCCCACACAAGGGCTGGAAGCCAGGCGGGTTGGGTTTGGACCGCTTCTGGGTTTCTTCTCCTGGGTCCCTCCTGTGTGCTGGGGCCCAGGGAGGGCCCATCTGCCTCACTGCTGGGCCTAGCAATGGGGTGGAGAAGCCCCCAGCTCCTGGGCTGGACATAAGCGAGGAAGGAACCTTTCACCTATTCTCAGCACTAACAAGGAGCCTTTCCAGTCTCCAGTGTGGGACCAGCCAGCCAGGAGCTGTGGACAGCATGGCCTCTGGTGGACAGGCTCTGGGAAGCTGGGGCTGAACTGTGCCCTATCCCCCAAATCTGGCCCTGACAAACAGTGGAAAAGTGTGAGCAGAAGGCTCCCCACGCCCTGTGCATCCAGGGTTTGGGGTCACTCCAGGTCCTGTTCCCTCCTTTGGGGTCTAATTCCTATCCTTTCTCCTCCTGGCTCAAGGAGAGCCTGCCTCCCCCAGAATGGTTGTGCAGACCCCAAAGGCGAATGCTGTGGTGCAGGTTGTAGCGGAAAGAAGAGGGCTCAGGACCCTGGGGGGAGGGCCCGCATCTCCTCACACCCATGTCTCTAAACAGGGTGAATTTGGGTGACATTGATGTAGTGAGGGCATTAGGAACCATAAGTCACTTTTGGCCTTATCCGGCAGTGTAATTGGCCATATGCACCTTATCAAAAATCATTAGGCGCTTCGCAAGCACGGCCACATTAGGGGCTCCAGGCCTCCGTGCCAGGGGTTTACACATGTAAAGGCGGGCTGACATTTTCTCCTATTCAAATTCCCTGGTGCTGGGCCGGTGGGCTGCTTTTCTCTGCGGGGCGGATCATGCCCCCCTTCCTCCCCTCAGTGCCCGCCCAGAATTTGCAGTGACAAAGCTGGCCCTGGGTGCCTGGTGGAAGCAGACAGGGCTAAACTGTTGAGAACCTCCTGGGCTTCTGGGCTGACCCTGGGCTTTCCTAGGTGGGGAAACTGAGGCTCAGGGGGATGGTGTGCCCTGGCCTGCTTGACAGGCGGAAGGATAGCAGGTGACCACAACCAGGGTTAGATCCCAAAGATCTCCAAGGATTCCCACCCTCCTAAGTGGGCTTTCAGCGGGGCAGAAAATGTTTAAGGGTCTGGGGTGAGATGCGGGAAGGGGGAGGCTCCCTATCCCTGCAGCTGGGAAGTTTCCGTGTGTTCAGGAGGGAACCCCTAGGCCCAGGAATCCTGCTCTGGAGGAGAAACCTCCAATCGCCCTGAACTCCAGGGAAAATCTTGCTTCCTTCAGAGCAGGGCTTGAAGCTTTGGTCCGGATTTGCAGCCGTGGTGAGCAGGCTTCCTCCCCTGCTCCACCGCCCTCTGGAGCTTCCTCAGGGTGAAGGTGAGGCCGAAAAGCATCGTCCTTCCTCCTCCGCCTGGGCTAAGGCCCTTTGAGGGTCGGAAGAGCAGAGGCGGCCAGAGGGCTCCCTCAGTTCCAGCTATGCCCTGGAGCTCAGGAGGCTGGGACAGATTTCCTGGTCTCTTCCCCCGCGCCCTGGCGACGCACGGGCAGGGCAGGCTCGCGGGCAGCAGTGCGCTCGGCCTCTTACCTGAAGAAGTCATTTTTGCAGTAGAGTTTGCCCTCGCGCGAGAAGCACTTCTCCGAGAGGTTTGTTTTGCACTCGCAACACTGGACACATTTGATGTGCCACGCGCGGTCCAACACGTTCAGCAGAAAGCGGTCGAGGATGGGCCGCTCACAACCGGCACAGTGCACCATCATAGCCGCGCGCCCCGGCGGCCCGGCCGCCTCGCCTCCCTCTGGGCCCCTGGCCCTTGGGCCTCCTGGTCCTGCCGCTGCTCTCTGCCTCTCCTCTCCTTGCCGCCGCCGCCGCCGCCGCCGCCGCCGCCGCCACGGGGCGAGTCCGGTCCAGAGCAAGACTCAGCTGGTCAAGTCCTCGGACGATCTCTGGCCTGGAGCTGGGCTGCCCAGAGTGGAGTGGGGGGCGGCGGCATTCACACCCTCTGGCCAAGAGTCGCGCGCCGCGGCGGTCGTTCCGGGCTCCCGCAGGTGTCTCCGGTAACTGCTGGCCTCTGCACTGCCGAGCGCCTTTCCCCGGTGGCGAGGCGCCGGCACTTTCCCCCACTTTCAAGCGGTCCGGATCCTCATCTTTGTCTGGCCGCCGCCTAATTCGCGCATCCTTATTCAGATTTGGTGACGTGAAGCAGCACGTAGGGGGCCCGGCGGCCAATGGGCGCACCGTAGCCATGGCAACCTCTTAAATTTATAGCATATCTAAATTGGCTACAGCGTTGCGGTCCGGACAGAGCAAAAAAAACAAGACATCAGTATTGTTGAGTATTAGCTTGTGCCTGGTCCGGGGGCTGAGTAAGTATTTACTTTTCAGTTTGGGGCTAGGGTGGGGGTCTCGCGAACTAGAAACCACATCTCTTCCTCTCTTCAATATTTGGGGGTCAAGGTTCCAAGGCCTAGTCAGGGAGGCACCCCCCAAGTCCCTTTGCCATCCTTGGAAGTTGCAGAAGTTTCCCAAGGCCCGGAGTGCGCTTGTGTCTATCTCCTCCTTCCCCGCCCGCACCCCCAAGATTGGACTTCTGCAGGCTTCTGCCTGCGGAGCTCCGCCCTGGAGCGGCGACCCAGGGTCGAGGTTTCCCAGGTCCCTAGTTTCTATTGTCATACACAAGAGCCGGAGTGCAGCAAGGCCTTTCTTATGGAGAGGTTGAAGGCTGGTTAGTTTTACTGCCTGGCCATAGGGCCAAGGCCCAGCCTAGGCTGGGGAGAAGGTTTCAGCGGGTTTGGTCCAAGAATCCAGAATTTCTGGCCTGCGGCTGAGCTCACCAGGCTCTGGGAAAGCAGTGGAAATGAGGGAGGTCTACCTTAGACGGATCTGCCGGCACCTACTGGGAGAAGGCCCTCGCTGTCTCTCCTTTCCTGGCCACCTATTCCAGCTGATCTGGGCATTGTGGTGAGTGGGTCGCCCAGCTGTGGCGGTGGCAGTGCGGCAGCGGCTAGCTGTGGGGGCTCTGCCGCACTTGCTTCGGGAGTGGCTCCCTGGAATTTTGGCCCCTAATACATGCAGTGGCGCAGTGGGGCAGTGCAGGAACACGGGGGAGCTGGGTGCCCAGGCCGTGGGGAACTCTGAGCTGTTCACAGGTGTGCAGGCGGGAGTGTGCAGGCCTGAAGAGTAGGGGGAGGGGCCAGGCCTTCTTTCCTGGGGCTCAGCCTGGCTACTATGCAGAATGCAAGTTGAGGAGTCTGGAACTGGGCAGCCGGTTATTTGTTCTAGTGCAGGCTAAAGTGCCAATGGGCTAGGGCCTCCCAGGGGTTGGCACTAGGAACGTGGAGCATGTCTGTGCCAGGCCTTGGCTGTGGGTGTTTGTTTGGTCTATTTACTGAGTTTCTCAGTGTATATCTGCTATCCGAAAATGCCAGTGTTCCGCTTGTGTAAAGTGTCAGTAATCAATCTTGTGAATATATTTGTGGTGTGTGTATTTTTGTGTGCACATGTACATGTTTGTAATTGCATTAGACCCTGCTGTGGGTGGGCGTGTTCTGATTTCTGTCGGTGGATGTATGTGTCTACTCATGCTGGACATGTGAATATGACAACGCATAAGATCATTTGTGCACACCTGGCGTGCTAACATCAATGTGGAAGTGTTCTTTAGGAATCTGAGTGTGTGTGTGTGTGTGTGTGTGTGTGTGTGTGTGTGCATGCTTGAGACTGTGTATAACTGAGCTGGGTTGAATGTGTTCAACAGCACAGAATTTTGTAGCTCTGTGTTTGTGTGCCTGCTCTGTTTGTTCAGACAGGTTTTTGTTCCTATAACTCCTGTAGGTTGGCGGAGGGAGTACATTTGCACCTGGGCCCACACTTCTAGCAGTGTTTACCTTCCTGGCAACAGGGATTGTGGGGAGCAAGATTTGTGGGGAGCAAAATTTGTGGGTGCCTCTCTCGGGTCACAGATGTTCCCTTGTTCCCTGTTTCTCTTCAGACCTAGTGCTGCCCCTCAGCCTCTGGGGCAGGAGGTCTTGCTGGGGACAGAAAGCTGCTGAGTGCTGGTCTCTGAGGAGGCGCTGACCTAGCAGCTGGGCCTCTGGGAGAAACATCCCCAGTTTGGGCAGCTTCTGCCAGTGGGTGCTGCTACCTCCTTTAGTTTTTTAGGAAGCAGGCAAAGGGGCCCCAGGACAGGGTGGCAAGGCTGGTCAGAGCCCATTAGAGCCCTGCTCAGCCAGGGTCGAGCAGGCTGAGCTGCACCTGGCCTCCTCAGCCCAGCGAGAGAGCTTCCGTGCCTGTGGTGGAATTGTTTCTGGCCCACCTGGATCCTGCTTGGAGCATGGATGGTGCCTGAGCTGGGGCAGAGCGGAGATGGAGAAAAAGGGCCTCATAGGAAGGGGAGAGAGACGTGGCTCCAGCTCCCACTCCTGCCACAGGCAACAGTGCTGCCCGCTCAGCCTTTGTCTCTCCTAGGCTTTTCCATCTCCTGAGTTCTCTCAGTCTCTGTGGTCCCGTCCCCATTTCTCTCTTATGCCCAGCATCTGTTCCCTTTCTGATTGCCCTGCCCGGGTCCTCCTCCCTTTCTTAGTCTCTCTTTCTGTTTTTTTCTCTCTGCTTCTCAGCTGGCCCAGTGCCTCTCTTCTTGCACCTTGCAGACTCAGCAAGGAGAAGGCTCACACTCCACCCACACACTCTGGAGTCCCAGGAACTCCTCCTCTGCTAGTCTCCTCTGCTCCAGTCTGGATGCAGCAAGCTCCTCTCAAATCAAGCAGATGCTTAACCCACTGAGCTATCTCCCCAGCCTTCCTCTCCAACCAAGAAGTCACACCAGTGTCCCCTACCTGGGGCTCTGTACCCCAGTGGGCACTGGCAGCCTGAGCACCCAGCTCCATCTGGTGCCCCTGACAAACTATCACCCCTCTCCTTAAAAGTCATGGTACATCCAGGCCCTGGCCAGTGAGATGCCAGGAGGCTGCAAGAATAGGGAAGGAGCAGCTGAGACACCCACTTGCTCGTCTCCCCTGCCTGGGGTGTGTGCTGTGGGTGCTGTGGGTCTCCTGGACTTGGGTTTGTCCCATGACCAGCACTGACCCTTCATCTCTGTCCTCTCCCCCAGGGCCTCATGCAGCACAGCACAGTTCCAGCACCAACCCCCCTCTGCCATCTGGGAAATTTATCCACCTCACCACCTTCCTGGGTGCCCAGCCCTAGAAGCCTCCAGTAGACCAACTATTAGATACATTATCCCGCCCTACAGCGCTAACAGATGGCGACTAGGCAGTGAAATCCCCTCCTATATGTAACTAATAAACCGCTTGTGTCTTAACAGGGTAATGCATGGAGATGCAATGTCACTTATACAAGATGTTGATGGAATTTACTATATAAAAACCTTCCTCCTAGAGTAAAGAGTATCAGCGTTACAACTCGACAGACGGCGGCGGGATAAGTAAAACAGACAAAAGACAAACAAGATAATAATCTGTTTCCGATCACTTAAGCCCTGTAGAGTTAGTAATATGCAGTTTGCATATTCCCCCTTGAGTTCGGTAATTAATTACGGTCGAGGAGGTGCACACCGCCCGGAGTGGGAGCTTGAAGGCAGGCTGAGCTGGAGTGTGGGGGTGCTTTGGGGCGACTTCTGCAGCCGGGGACATGGGGCAGCAGCAGGAACGAGGGCTTACGCGGGCCTTAGGAGGTGCCCTTTCCTCAGGCCAAAGAGGATTTCACTTGCAGCTCCCTCCTCCTCCCGGGAAAGCAGCCTGGAGGATTCAGAGGCCAAACAGGAATAGGCGCTTCTCAGGCTACGTGCAGCTCTCTGGGCCCTTTCCCAGCGCCCCCGCCCTGTGCAGAGCCAGCGATGGCAGGCCTTTCTGGAGAAGGTGCAAGCTGGGGGCCGCCTCAGAACGCACCCCTCGCCCTCTTCTCCCCTTAATATCTTGGGCACTGCAGCGGCCTTCTCCCGACCTCGAC